>BLKR01010938.1:0-42623 GCA_011170035.1 Teleogryllus occipitalis
TATCCATGAAACCATTGGCATGGGTCAAAGTCATAATCATGTCCTATTTGGAATGAGAAAGAGAGACGGAGTGCAACAGAGGAAAGGGACAGAGGAGAAAGAGAGAGGAAACATATTCATGTTATGGGGTCGTTTTTATCTGGCGCAACTTCGGGTTGCACGAACACCCCTCGTTTGGCCCGGCCTTCCGAACGTTAGTAGAAGCCGCTGGCAGGCCACGGTCGTGTAGCAAATGATATCGTGTCTGGTCCGTGGAATTAGCGATTGGCATCGGGAAAGAAGATCACGTCAAACACGAGAAATGAAATTGGAGGGGGAAACGAATCAATTCGTAGCTATATATTACACTGCATAGGCGGAGACAGGATGGGATAGAAATGAGTTTCTAGAAATTCGGTAACAGTTAAAAATTGAAAATAACGTATAAAATATACCTGCGAGATTAAATGTTCACAAAATGTGTTATATTTGTATTGAAAATATTAGCTATAGTAATATTAGTATATAGATGTCTCAGAATAAATACAATATTAAAACTTTCTAGGGCATGTAGCGAGGTCTAATAATCTTTTTTGTCAATTAACATGTAGTGAGAAATTTCATATTGCGCAGATACGCATGTGACATTTTCCCTGATTGTTAGGAAAATTTTTATGCAATGACATTTTGCAGGTCAAATTCTTACTCGGTCAACGTGATTTCGTGTACCAGTGCATTCGGAGTTGTACGAAATGCAGATGCTGGTATCTGTTTTTGTTCCTCATAATGTCCTAGGCATTGGAGTTTCTTTGTTTTTACGATAATCACTACTTCGAACCTTTTTCAACCTTTGCAGCATATTATTTGTCAGTTGAGAACACAAAATAACAACGAAAAAGTCTCACTTTTGTGAAAGTTGTCTCTTGGCTTCTCGAGGTTACACATTATTTTAAAACATTCTCTTGATCTTCTATTAAAAGTAGAAGCCTAGCTTGTTTCCCTGATGCAAGAATTTATTTATTGAATGATGATAATGATGATATTAAAGTCGATAACCTTAACCCGAAGGTTGGTGGGGAAGCAGGAAAGGGAGGAGACTTGTGCCTTATGTTCTCACCATTCTAGTCCTGGGATTCCGTAGTTGGTTTGCCATTGCTTACCACTGGACAAATGGTGTCAGGGTTGAAAAAGACAAATAAAAGTTCTCCACTATTGAATCAATGTTTCGTTACATCTACGCAATGACTATTTTCGTTCAATTTTACGAATGCGCCCAACACGTACCCATAAAGCGCTTGTAGGGCATGCGTTTTGGGCAAGCGCCGTTTCTCAGAATGGAAAGACTTGTGATGTGTTGAAATGCTGTGAAAAGTTATGCTCCACAGTCTTTAGTGTGCCCCTTGAAAAAAAATCCTCACAATCTTTTGAAGTTTGCTAGAGAGCGAAGACAGTGCTTGTGACTTGAGAGCGTAGCGCAGGCCTCTGTAAGTCTCGCATTCAGGAATGAAAAAACTTGCTTATATGTTTCATGTAGGATGTCTCCGTCTATTTAAGAAATAACATTTGCAAATTAATGCAAAAAGCTGCAAATACGAGTTGACTAGAAATGTGGTTACATATATATATATATATATATATATATATATATATATATATATATATATATATATAACAAGAGGCACTAGAGTGTTAAACTAATACACAATTACTATAAAAATCTTATCTTTATATAAAAGTACTTTCTATCGTGGTTTCAAATTGTTTGCTGCTGCAAGAAAATGATTGTTTTTAACGTATCAGATAGAGGGACTGTGGATATTTTTATTTATTTTTTTCTTTCATAGCAATTTTATCTTCCAAAGTTCTGAGGAGAACATTTTCATGAAAATTGTCCAAATTAATACGTTTATGAGATTATCTCAGGAAGCAACTCTTTCGTAATTCTTCCTTTCAAAATGCACGAATTTGTTCTGACTTTAATATTAACAACATTTTCAGAAAAAAAAGCATAAACTATTACTTTAATATTTCATTATATTTTTATTAAGATTCATTTCGAAAAATGAATACATGTAGAACCACACAAAAGAAAAACGGACATCAATAATGCAGCACTGACGGGAAATCAGGTGAGCGCAGTCTACTGCTTTCGCAACTGCAGCTGCAGGCGTCTGCGCGCGGACTTCCACTAAGCTGCCGGTTAGTGCTCGCGCTCGATTAGCACCAGACTCCCTAGATACCGAAAGGAGCGCAACCTGAACACCTGTCGCCATTTAATATCCTCTCACCCAATAGCTTTGCCAGGCAGTGTTATGTTCGGAATAATACAAGCTTTAACCAACACAGATTTATTAACACAGAAAGTACATTCGGTACAATTCCAAAACCAAAAGAATGTACCAAATCACAACAGCCAAAGTCGAATACCAAATGTCCAGGAGATGTACAAAAACTAGCAGGGTCTAACAGATAATCAACACAGAATTCCAAATAACTTGCCGGGACAATAATAACTTTATCACAGTACGTATCTCCTAGCTCTACTACACACAATAATCACAACTCTAACGCTCTGCTGTCCGGGCGGACGGCGCCCGCTCTTAAAGCGGGCGGCGCTGCAGATTCGCAATCCGGCTGCTGGCTCTCCGGCCAGCTCGTCACTTGGGATTGGGCGACGTTTTCCTTGCTCCGCTGCCTCCGCCGACTCCCTTGATTGCCGCCGAGCGCTGCCCTCTAGGCGCGCACTTCAAAAGGTGTTCACAGCCGCGACAGGCAGGATTTAGGAGTCGGGGATAAATGATGAAAGGCATCGTGGAGGGTCTAGATTACATTAATATTGGTTTTGAGTAGATAGATACCTGGAAAGATGGCTCAAGGCATTGACTGATGCCATTGCAGTGCCCGTGATTGGGAGGTCCTAGGATTCGAGTCCCGACGATGGCAGGATTATCGACAATAGCTTGCCAGCTTGATCGAATCCAGGTGCTGTCTGGAAAAGAACTCTAGCGGCAGGCTGCCCTGGTCAGTAGTTTTCCGTGGTTTCTCCGATCAACACCAAGCGAATGCTGAAGCAGTGCCGTAACAAACGGGTCACGGACCGCGCTCGATCTTTCCTTCCTCTTCCTTGTCCTATCTTCACCCCTTACACCCACACCCACACACACACACACTTGCTCTACACTACCACACGAGTCGAGAGACCAGTCGGAAGCTTAGAGCATGTCCCTACTGGGGCAGTCCTACGCTGGTGGGAGATACCTGGTAGGGGAAAGCCCCCGCAAGCCGACGTATTGACGCCGTATCTCGCTAGCCAGTGGAGGAAGATCATCGCCATCTCCTACGATAAAAACACGCACTACACTAACGGAACTAATGACCTTAGCGGTTGACGCGCCCGGAATCACCAGTGAGATAGATGGTTCCCAACACATGCAATTCGAACGCCTACAACCGGATATAAAACAGCGGAATCGTCGGTGCGAACGACTGTGCTACTCTCTGAATCTGGGGCCTCTAATGAGTACAATTTGGCCAGGTCTGGCGCAACATAAATACTTCAAGTTGCACATACTACTTTCAACCTGCTAATGCAACTTTCAAAACATGCAACATGCAATTTTATACCGAAAAGACGCATAGCCGTACACGAATAGTTTCCGTTTCTTCTCGCACCGCTACACTGGAAGAATGCGAATGAAATTTCGGGCGTATCGTTCGCTGCGTGGGCGCCCAATTAGTAGCGGCCGCCCGCTGCCATGTGCCTCGGCGCTGCCGGAAGCCGTCAGGTCGCTCGTTAGGGCACAAACGGACTCAGCCGCCCGGCGCGGCGCTCGGCGGAGGACGCGGAGCAGGTGCCCTTTGGCAGGCGGCTCCCAAACTAGGGCTCGTGGACACCGCCACGAAACCTTCTTTTTAAACAACTATTTATTCGATTATTTAATTCGAAACACGCGTCACAAATCTTTAATGTAAGAATGTGGACAGAGATAATTACTATGTCGTATGTAACGAACGCTGGGTGGTTCTAAAGAAAAAAACCCTTCAACGTAATAAATCAAATATGGAACATCATAGATTTCACTAAATAGCAGCTATTTTATTAATACAAACAAGTTAACATCAAAATTTAGATCTGATGAAATTTATAAGCCTTTCTAGTTTATCCATTCCGGAACTAGTCTCTCTCTTGCCATGACCTTGAATCAACGTCGTTTTTAATGTCACATATAATCTACTTTGACTTCTTGCCCGCACCACGCGTGAAGACATCCTTTCCTTTTCGACTCAATTGAACACGTTTAACGCAGTTCTTTTGGTTCAACTTTTGGTGGCGCGTCATCTCTCATTTTCATTGTCAGCTCATTGCCTCCGCGCACGCCCTTTTCAGCAATGTAATGTTTTGTATCTCTGTAGTAAATTGCACTGACACAATATAGTCATTAAATTTGGAAGGGGGTGTTACGATTGTGAAGTCGCAGGCTTTGCGGATTAGAAATATTCAAATGCTCTTGGCTGTCCAAATGATACAGCATCGGAGGCGGTTTTGTCGACATCTCGACCATGGCCTTCCTCAGGGCTGCAATGCCCCTTCACACCCGACATTGAGACACTCTTACGTGCTTCAGTGAAAATAGGCGTAACGGGAGCAACAGCAACAAAACCAAGAGCGTCAACAACAATAATAACATGAACGGTAGCAGCAAAAAAAACAACAAACAAACATGTCTCCGCCTCGCGCAATGCGAAGCTTTCGTTTCGTGACGCTGGCAGGTCCAGCCCTTCGCCATGATGGATGGACGTGCCCGCGCGCGGGTCCTAAGGGCCTAACGAGGGCCTGCGTCCGACAGGCGGGCGACCGCCGGCGACTCTCCGTCGTGTTCCAGCAATAACTCACAAGCAGCGGGAGCGCATCTAGATAAACGGGCTCAAAAGGCGTGTCTGGCCTACTTTACTGGCCACAAACGTCACATCCCAGATACAGTTATCAGCCGAGTGACAGGGAACGTGAATATAAAGTATGGTCTTCAGAGCCCATAACGGGCATTATCTTATTTCGATGTAGTTCTGAAGACGTTTCTTCTCATATCTATCTTCATCAACATGAACTTTTTTTGCCAGAATGAGGGATTCCGGAGAAATTAATCTAACGAGAATTTTTAGGACAAGTGCGTCTTTCTTTTAATTGTATTTGTACAAAGTGAACAAGTTGGGAGTGAACGATTAAATAGCTTTTCTTGGGATGAGATAACATAACAGATAAATTTACAGATCAAAAGTAAGATAATCGTAATTTGGATTTGATATTTTGCTCTTTAGGGGTATCTTCTTGTCACGAGAGGTACATTATCATTACTTATCATGCATCTCACAGAGAGGAGAAAAGATTCGAAATGTCGAAAGTGGTACTTCATTAAAACTTTATAGAGACATTGAAGTAAAAAGTTTGAGGCATTTGTTAAACGTAAGTATTTGGTTTTTTAGTTTGGGAACAATAATTACTTTTATTTATTTTACGTCAAAAAAAACAGTTAAAAAAACTGCGTATGACGTGCTATGTGAATTGTGTGCACATTTTCAAAATTCTGTGATCCCTACACCAAGTCATATACTACTTAAATTTTGAATTTTGAATTTTGAATTTTGAAAGGGAGAAAAAAAACTCCCATGTAATAAAATCTATTTTCAAGGATAAATAAGCAATAAATTTTGAATTTTACTGTATCGCGAAACTGATTCTTTCACTTGGTTCTCCGAATCTGCTTTCTGAAGATCAATCCGCTTTATCGGGTTGAGTAAAGAAATAATTTTGGAAAAGAGGAGGGCTAAAATACTCCTTGAAACACGGTATTTTCTTGATTAATAAAAAACATCATGTTATTTTTGGAGAGTTAAAATATTTACTTAAAAAGTCCTTGTAATAAAATTAGGAGAATCTATTTTTGTGACGTGTAAAAAAATAGACATACAGAACTGTGGTTTTTTCCTATAAATTTATTTCTGACCGTTCAGCAAGAATATTTGTCAGGATTTTTAACATTACAAATTGACATCACTGAAGATTTGAATCTCATAGGGAATCAGAAGTGACAATATTACGTTGAAGATATAAATTATATTAAACCAAAAAATGTTGTTATTGACATGTTAAAATTTGCTGTACTTCTTAACGATCGTGGAAACAATTCCAAGAGGCGATCGTTTCATCTTCCTGTCTGCCTTAATGAACACTTTCTCCACTCGTGACTTCGAGGGTTTGACAGTTAAAGTTGAACATTAGGAACACCAACGTATGTTCATCCGCAATTAAATGGCAGGGGTAAAAAGCAAAATATTTTTTTCTACGACCATATAAACATGTGGATTTCTTCATGCAGGACACCTCGGCCTGCTATTATACAATTGTCAACGAAAATGGCGCTTCGTTTCAATTAAACCATGAAGAACAAAAATGAAACAAATCATGATGCGCAAAAGAAGCATTTTTATTCGATCATAGAAAAAAATGTTTTTATTTTTGGGGAGAAATTATTACTTTTTGGCAGAACAGCAATTGGTTTTTGCCTGCGGCCTGGGCAAAAGAACTTCTAATCTTGATCGTGCAAAATACAATCACTTCACGGGAAATTTTATGCAAACTATCGCAGAACTCACTGAATTTTGTACATTTCATTCAATTGCCATTTCAATTACCGGTAATGAAAAGAAAAGACGATATAATTAATAACTATTTCAATTTTGCATTTATCGAATTTTGCTTTATGAGTGTAATGAACTATTTTACTCTTGAAAGTACTAATTATGGCTACTTAAGTTCATGTTTTGCGTAACTATTTACTAGTAAAATTACTAGTTGTTTTCATTTACCAAATTTTGAATTTAATAAAGACGAGATTGTTACAGTCCTCGATTTGCTCATGGAAGCCAAGAAAAACGTTTAAAATGACTAAGACATAGTTTGTTAAAACATTATATAACCAGGGACATGCCAATTTTTTTTTACAGAAAAAGGGTTTTAATATGTGACAAATGAACTTCAAGAAATAGTCCACATTTGTGAGAAAGTAAAAATAAAAGAGTATACTGTCAAGCATTTAAAGAATTGAAAAAATTGTAAAATAAATCAGGTATTAATCTATACGAAATATATTACGAAAGTATTAAGTATGTAATTATGTATAAAAGGTATTTCTGTAGCCTAATGTTCAGTTGTTTACTATAGTTCAATTTATGCACGGAATTAAGAAAACGGTCGTGCTAAGGTGCGATTGTATTTATTGACGTCAGCATATATTGTATTATATTAACGTCATCTTGAATTGTATTGACGTCAGATTTAATTGTAGTGATGTCAGATTTAATTGTAGTGACGTCAGATTTAATTGTAGTGACGTCAGATTTAATTTTAGTGATGTCAGCTTTAATTTTAGTGACGTCAGATTTAATTGCAGTGACGTCAGATTTAATTGTAATGACGTCAGATTTAATTTTAGTGATGTCAGCTTTAATTGTAGTGACGTCAGATTTAATTGTAGTGACGTCAGATTTAATTGTAGTGACGTCAGATTTAATTGTAGTGACGTCAGATATGTATTGTAGTGGCATAAGATTGTATTGAGATATTTGTATTCGTGTTGACGTGAGATTGTAGTAAGAAAAGAACCATCGGTCTCTTCAAGTAAGGCTCTCATGATACGTTGCGGTTTTCTTCGAGTCGTCGTGAGCTGTCGTTGTTCCAAGAGGCCCTGTCTGGCGCACACAGCGGAGAGCGACAAAAACGCTCAAACGCGCTTCTCCGCTCCTCCCCTGCCCTCTCCTCCCGCCCCTCCGCGAAGCCTCCTGTTTGTTGTTTTGGCAGCCCGAGAAAACACGCACATTCTAAAAAAGGGAGTTTAAAGTCAGCGTCTATATCCCATAAACTTCTCCGAAATCCGGGCGTGCGCTGTGGTCACTCGTGGCTGCCGCTGACTTGGGGCGTGTAATGGCGGCAGCTCCAGGCTATTATGGCGAAGACCGCAAAGAGGCAGGGAGGGAGCGAGGGACGGCCGCAACACTAAGCAACGGGGAGGGAGATAGTAAAAGGTAGACCGGTGGTAATGAATCTAGATATGGATTTTTCGAACTAACTGGGAAAAATTGTCATTCAGGCTCGATGGTACTGCATTCGTTGTACTATATCCTGAGCATTAGATGATGATTTACCGTGTACGATGAAGTACCATGCGCTGAAACGTTGAACGCTGAAGTGAAGCACGAAAGTATCAACAAGGTAGTTATCTCCGCTTGAAATTCCAAGTTACTGAAATCCCTTCTGGGATATGCAGAGGAGGTTGGTAATAAATTCGCGCTTTTCGTAGAATTAATTGCCTTCGGTTGTCCCAGGGCCGGAGCAAGACGTACGGGGTAGACCGACCTCCTGAGTGGGGAGCGGTGGGGAACCTACAGTCGTTGGGCTTCTATACGACGGGAATGTGGGCGATGTTGGCAAATCTGATAGCGATGAGTAGCACTTCACTTAGGGGAGGGAGGGATGGATACAACAACGACTGACGTGGTATGAGGGTCTCCAGCGTGAGAGAGGCCATCGACAGCGTAGTCGACGTTTGCCAAGCGGGAGTGGTGGTAACAGCTGAGGCACCAGCAGAGTTGTGGCGGGGCGGGACGGGGTGGGCAGGGTGGGTGGGGAGGGCGGGGACGGCGGGACGGGGCGGCGTGGGGCGTGGCGGCGTGGGGCGGGGCGGCGTGGGGCGGAGCGGGGCGAGGCGGGGCGGTGCGGGGATGGGCGGGGCGGGGGGGAAGCACGGCGGGCGGTGACGCGGCGGGGCGGGGCGGGGCGGAGGCGCGGCAGGCGAGGCCTTTATCGGCCATCTCGGGTCGAGATAATTGAATTACTGCCGGCGTGCCGCGTCGCACAGCCTCGGCTCGCGCGCGGGCCATGGAACGCGACGTGAAGGCGTTGACGACGATGGCGGAGGCAGGATGATGGCGGTGGTGGCGATGTTGGCGGCGGTGATAGTGGTGATGGCAGTAGCGATGGTGTTATTCGAGTTGCGATGGTGACGGTTGCCACGAGGGCGGTGACGTTGGCGGGAAGCGGCAGTGGTGGAGACGGCGTGGGCGGTTCAAGCAGAGGAATAGGGGGCGCATAATGTGGGCAGTGTCGGCGGCTGAGGTGGAGACCGTAGCAACAGCGGGTGCAGCGGCAGTTGGCACTGCACTAGCCACAGCGGAGGCGTCGCCATGCGTCGGTGTTTAAGGAGTCGTTGGAAATGGGAGTGGGCGGTTCAGAATGGGGGGTGTAGGATGCGGGAGCGGTGAGGGGGGAGGGACGGTGAGGGAGGCGGGACGGTGAGAGACGAGGGACAGTGTGGGAGAAGGGGCGAGTAGGGTGGGGGGGGTGAAGAAGGAGGAGGGGAAAGGGTGGAGGGGTGGTGGGGGTTGAGGGGCGGAGAGGGTGGAGGGATGGTGGGGGAGGAGGGGCGGAGGGTGGAGGGTGGAGGAGAGGTGGGGAGGAGGGGCGGAGAGGGTGGAGGGGTGGTGGGGGAGGAGGGGCGGAGAGGGTGGAGGGGTGATGGAGGAGGAGGGGTGGAGAGGGTGGCGGGTGGTGGGGGAGGAGGGGTGATGGGGGGAGGAGAGGCGGAGAGGGTGGAGGGTTGGTGAAGGAGGGGGCGGAGGAGGTGGACGGGTGGTGAGGGCGTAGGGTGTGTTACGGGCGCAGGGGTTGGTGTGGGCGTCTGGACCGACGAGGAGGGGCGGGACGGGGCGGGGCGGGGCTGTGTGGGGCGGGGAGGAACCGAGGACGGGGCGGGGCGGGAGCGAGGGCGGGTGGGCGGGGGCGGGGCGGGAGTGAGGGCGGGGGGGGCGGGGGCGGAGGCGGATGTGGTCACGGCCGCCGCGAAGTTGTTGCGGGGATGGCGGTGGGAACAGCAGCGTGGAAGTTGTGGCGACGGCAGCAGCAATACCGCCAGCGGGTGGGTGGGTGGAGGGCGATGCTTAAGTGTCCCCATGCGGGCGCAGTGGCTGCGGAGACCCGCAATGGCCCTAGAGTGACTGCGGTTTGCTTCGCGGCCGCTTATCTGAGAAGCTCTTCGGGGAACATTCAAGCATGGAAATTCCGACGTTTTTGCTTCGTACGACTTCTTGATGATGTTTTCCTAAGATGACAAATGGCTTCTAGGCGCAAGAAACATGATGCGAAGCATTTGGCCGCTCCTTTTGCTCGTGAGTTGCGCTCTATCAGACATCTCAGAGGACTCTTCAAATATAAAAGGAATGATTATTTAGATTTAGTGTTACCATTCAGGGATATCACTGGTAAAGGTTTAAACGCAGTTTTTCCATTTTTAATACATTAATAATTATACTTCTCGTATAATTTTTATGTAAATTAAAATATTGAAGTTTAGAAATCGAGCATATATTACCCATTTGAACTTCACTGAATAAAAGTTCAAACTTATTAAGTGTTCACGGTAACAAATACGTTTGGGCATTGTTCTCCGTTTCTAAAAGTTCGGAGTAACACTAACCTGTAATATTTCAGTTCAGATATTTTCCAATGGAAAGGAATACTGATTACTTGAAAATTTATATTTCTGAACAGAAGTAGACAATACGAATTTAAATTGAACTAGAATTTTCTGGCTACTTTATGTATTCTCTGATTTTGTAGACCGCTTCTCCTTGGATAAATCCTGTGCTGAGACATAAATGTGTAAGAATTTAATTCAAAAATGCTAACAAATTATAAGGTAAGAGAACAATGATACATATACATATTTTAATTCGGGAACGTTTTAAAACTTACAATTCTTTCCAGGCTTTGGAGATCAACAACATTATTACAACGTTGATCATAATATGAATGTCGCATTTACACACACATACACATCACAAAAAATTTAACCAAATGCGTCAATACCTCTCGTATTATCTGTTGTTTTTTCTGCCTTCAATTCCATCTCTACTCAAACACCTTGCATATTTTCTTTCCCCTCTCTTCCTGGTTATATTTGTCTTTCATTCTTACCTTCCGTCTATCAACCTTCTCTATCCTGTCTTCTTTCCTTTTGTCTTGCATTAGCGTTATGCACTTGCTTCTCTTTCAGTCTTTTTCTTTCAATCACCTTCACCCTTTCATTCATCTTCTTCCTTTTCTATCATCTCCCATTAAATCATCCTTTAGTTTCATTCACCCTCTCCTCTCCATACAACCTCTCCCCTCCTCTCTTCTCCAATCATCCTCTCCCCTCCATTCACCCTCTCTCTATCATTCATTCTCTCCTCTTCATTCTCCATTCTCCCTCTCACCTTTATTTACCCTCTTCCTTCCATTCACCATCTCCTCTTCATTCACCCTCTTCACTTTATTCACTCTCTCCCCTCCATTCCTTCAACTTCATTTATCCTCTTATTCTCACATCTATACGACTTCAGTTTCATATCCTCTCACTCCCACATACACTCCCTTTCCCCGTCACACACCCTGGCTGCCACATTGTACCGCAGTCTGTCACACTCACGACGTACTCTGCATGTCACTGGCATTCTCTGTCAAACACACGCTGTATCACCTCCTTGTCCACCGAGTCCAACCCCCCCGTGAACCTTTTGGATGTCGGTCGTTGTTGGCGGGCACTTACATGTGCTGGGCCGGCGGCGGCGGCTGGGCAGCGGGGTGCGGGGCGGCTTGCCCGTGACGGCGGGCGCCTCGCGGAGATCGCACACGCTGCCCGACAGGTGGGCGGCGGCGGCTGCCGGACTCAGCCGCGCCCCCGGCCCCGCCCCCGCGCCCGCCCCCGCGCCCCCGCCCCCGCCCTTGGAGCGAGACCGCAGGCTGGGCAGCTTCAGCGACGAGAACATCGTCATGGCGCCGGGTGCATCACATGCGATCGATCGGCGATGGGTCGACTCGCGACCCAATCGATCGTCGTGAACGCGACGACGACGACGGCGCCTGCCTGAGGAGGGCGCCTTGGTTCGTGGGCTTTGCGCGGGCTCTGGAAGGCAAGGAGCCACGCGCTTATCATGTGTTAATTATCACGCTCACTCGCACCATTAGTTCGTTATTTCTTTGGATGTTAGTTGGATGTTACTCTGAGGCGCACATGTTGTATTCACTTACACACACCCACACTCATACACACGCACTTCTTACTCTGGTTTATCCGCTCTTCATCTCTCGGGATTATGCGTTTTGGACGAGTTTCAATGTAGTCTTTGTGGTGACTGTTACGGAACACTCAGATTATGCTCATATTTTTTGAAACACTTTTAAAATTATAAACTCTTTTCGGTAGCTTGTTTGAAGTTCTTGAGTGTAATTATACCTCTTGTCATATGTCAAGCATTTTTGCACTCCTTGCTAAGATTACTTATATTCGTATCAATTCTTCGGTTTTAATGCTGATATTTGCCTTTTGTTTGAACACTGTGTCTTTAGTTCGAACGTTCACGGAACAGTCAGTGGATGCAATTAAACAATTTTATTATATTTTAATTATTCTTGAGTATTGAAATTTATTTTGATATTTTCATGTTAAAATTAAAACTCATTTCACTGAAAATGGATTCGTTTTACAATATCCATTTTTTGTCTTCCTAGATTTCTTTCAAGGAATCATGTGTATTTTTAAAACGAATTATTTCAAAATAATTTATTATTAAAATTACGAACTTTATCCCCAGTGTTATTAATAAAAATAATGAATTTAAAACTATACAACCAAATATTTTGGTATATTCCTTTTTAAGAAAACAAAGAAATACCAGCTCCTTATTTAGTTCAATATATTCAAAGAAATTTTCGGTTGTTATTCACCCCACTCTCTCACGTCTACAGAGATAATTGAATTCTGAAGTCACTGCACTTACTGTTACAATCCAGTATTTATAAAAAAAATCACGTTTAAAATTGAGTCTCCAAGATTAGGCAATATTGGACTAACACGTTCAGTCCTACTGATTTGTTTTTTTAATGGCTATGCTCCAAAACAAAGTTTAAACAGAAATAGCCTCTTGACAGATAATGAAGAGGAAGTGAAAATGAACTATATTTCCAGCCGAATGCATATTCCCCTTAAATAGTTCATATGAAAGTACTTCGCTCACTCCAGGATCTCAACCGGGGTTCGCCAACCGAGACAATAACAGCCCCTTCAAAGCGACTCGTATTTTGGAAGCTGTCGCGTTGGAGATGGGTCGCTACGGCGGCGGCGGCGGTGGCGTTGGCGGGTAGGGGCCAAAGCGCCACACGGCTTTATTTTTGGAAGTCATCGTCATGGTCGTCCTTCCGTTCATGATTAACGAAAGCAGAGAGGGGAGGAGCGCGCCGGGCCTAAGTGGAGCGCCTGCGGGGCCGGCAGTCAACACCCGATACCGGCTTCTGGTCGGGGAGAGAGCTGTTTCTTTATCCGCGCGGCGTGCTTTCCGCCGGAGGCACTTCAAAGCGCACAACTCGAGCCGAGAAGTAGACCGGTAGCGCGTGTTGACGCGATGTTATTTGTCGAGGTGGACATTATACCGCGCACTTGGGTGATGATAGGCTTGCGTGGTGAACGGGTGGAATGTCTGCCGGGTGGGAAGTGACGGGGGGGATCGTCCTCTCCTTGAGAATTGGATGTCCCCTGATGGAAAAGAATTAATTTGTGTCTGACAGGCTCACAATTAGTCAATTTCGAGGTGACTCATTTATTGTTTCCACAGTGTTGAACTCGAAGAATCTAAATTAAGGAAATTGAATGTGGAAAGTACTTCAAGAGTGTTCTTATGATTTAGTCAGAGTGGTCCATAAGCGATGATTGTCTTCGTTTCCCTTGCCAATTAGTTGATTCCCTTCCTTTCCGCCTGAGTTATGAACATCCCCCTGGACAAGTTTTGCCAATGTGCACCCTAATTATCTATCGCTTGGGGGAACGGATGAGCAGTTGAGCTACTTGAAGGTCCAGAGAGTCAATGGAAGTTAATTTTGCAATTTAATGACCATTTCGGATACAAAAATTGTTCTATTTTTTTGCTTCTTCTAATATCTACTGCAAGATTATTAGCGGTCACTATCACGACAGATTCAACAGTACATAAAATAAGATACAATTATTGAAAAATCATAGAGTTGAAGTGATTCTTGAGCAAATATTGTTAAAGCAATTCTCCACAGTTTTAATAATTCTCGTCCAGAAATATCGTTAATACTGTCAATATATAATTCAAGTTTAAATATATTTAAAAATACTATAGTTTATACTTGAAAGCAGCTAAGAAGTTCATGATTTAAGGGACGGGTGGTTTTGCTACCATTAGGACGTCCATTACTTTAGTCATATTAGTTTTCCTTACATTTTTCTAAAATGAGCAATTCCTGCATCACAATTGAAATATGTAACTTTTTAGTTTAATTCAGTAGTATTCTAGTATTCACATAAAACTAAATACTAGTGCGTTTTCTGAGCCAAATTCAGTTATCTCCTGAAGTTTGCGTATCTCTGCTAACTTTTCTCACCCCTGCTCTCTCTGAGATCTTGTCATCGGCCCGCCAAGCACGCCATGTGCTATTTGGACAATTTGGTTTGATGCTATTTGGTTTGCAAGGCCATTAGCGTGCTATTTGGCCTGAAAGGCCTGATCCCTTCCCCAAGACTTAGAGACGCTGGCTAACATTCTGAAGCAATCCTTCCCTCAACGCCTCAGTCCTCCGCTCGCAGTCAATGGTTTGTCCTCGCCGCAGCTTTAGCTCGTGACTTCCAGGTAGCAACGCGGAGTAAACCATCAGGCCAGCAGTAAAGAAATGCAACAAATTGGAGATGCGATTATGACTCACGAGAGTAATTATAAAAGTGAAACATGCATATTACGTACATCTAAATACATTTAAATAGCGGTATATTTTGGTTGAAGCGAAAACATTCTGTAACCGACACGAACCGCCTCTGTTTTGAAGATGACAATGAAGTTTTACTATACTTGGCACACGAATATTAATGCTTCAATCACCTATTATTACTTCTCCGTGTCAGCAACAAATTCACGCACTCTTAACGCTTAGATATAGTTGTGTTTAGAATATTGAACAGTGAATGAGGTTTGAGCAGATAATGATCGTGATCTTTCTTGTACACTTTATATCTACAGGCAAAATTGCGAAGGATATTAACAAAACTGTGAATATTATATTGCTAAAAGAAATAACAGCAGTGTAAAGAAAACTGAGATCTAATATCGATAAAGCTAAAGCAAATTACTATTGGAAGAATTTTGATTTTGTGGCCAAGTCAATACGTTCGTAATCTTTATCTTCTTTAAAGAAAGTGATTAAAAACGTAATATTTTCTTCTTAAAAGTTGAAAACCTTCTTATGACTTGTAAAAGTAATGTGTTTGGAGAACATTAAAATTTGCCTACTAAGAAAGCAAACATTTTTGAATAAACATTGGTAATGTCAAAGATTGAAATGAGGTCAAAAAACAAAGAAATTAAAATATAATTCTGGAAACTAATTTAATAGAGAAATGAAACTTGTATTTTTTTCAGGCATACAAATAAAACTAATAATTCAATGTATGCTTAAACATCGTCGGTGCACAAGAAAAGTGAAACGCCGAAAAAATTGTCATTTTGCAAGAGAACGGTTTTATCCCCGGTGAAGTAGTTTGTTTTACGCCCGAGAGAACTTTATTAGCTTACTTGCGAAGTATCTTTATGAAAATTCTACTTGAAAAAATGGATTATCAATTAAAAAATATTTTTGCATTGAACAAATCAACGGCAGCTTTTGAGACGTCACTTTTCTTTTACATCGACGATATGTCCAATTGTTTTTGAAAGTACCACACATGTAATTTTGTGAGTAGTTTTCTTGAGTTTTCTGATCGTCCAAAAAGGTGGCGATCGTTCGCCAGTAGATTCTTCATCTATGACCAAAGTCATGCCAGCAATGCGAGCTAGTCACCCGGGTGAAGGCCGTGTGGAATGAGAAATAGCAGAGGTCAAACGGTGCGTTCAGGGCTCGACGCCAGATGCCTTCCCCCACCCCCACCCCCGGGGCCACGCTCCGTAAATTACTTTGTAATCTCCAGCTCAGGCAAAGCGAAGTTGGAAAAACGTTGAGCCCTCCCTATTTTAACAGAAAGCTGAAAGATAGATGTTTAACTGCGACGAGAAACTTCGGAAGTTCAGAGTTCATTTAATGTGTGGAGTTATCGGTCCAAATGATACATTAGTGGACGCTGACCAACACTGGTTGAACGAAAAACGACGTGCTGACAGATCATACGATCCCGATGTTGCGCCGTAAGTTTTCGCTGGGACATTCATCATGCTGGACACGCTGTCACGGAAGAGCTATGATTGTGTTTATATTGATCGATTGGTCGGAATAAGCTACTATTTCTTTTTTGTAGATGCGTTGATAACGCATGGAGTTTGCTTGTGCTATATTATGACAAAATAAAACAAGTCTTTTTCTAATTCATTTCGAAAACAACGATTATTTTCTTGTTTTATAAGTCGTAGTCGTAATTTATGTTCACTGTGCTTACGTATTTTGGCACTCCAGCTTCCAGCATTTTGGCACTTCAACTACGAGGCCATGACATGGCGTCCCAGCCTGACGGTAATGGGCTCTTCAAGATGGTCTTGGCCCGGCAGACCTGTTGTAAATAGGACGCAACCCCTTACAAGAAGCTTTCACCTGCCTACATGAACTAAGATATGACAATGAAAAGCGTCAGGTTAATTTTGATACCACCGGGAATCTATCTGGGAACGAGTCATGGAAAGCTAGCTCGCTAGCCATAAAATAATAAAACCTAAATATTTATACAATATAAAATAGACAGACTTAATATTCTGTAGTTTTTCATACGTCTAAAGGCTTCAAATAAGACCCAACAATTCGTCAGTGAAAACTGAAAATCGAAATACTCTTCCATAACATACCATTAACTACATAAGCCCCGAGATACTATGTTTCGTGGCGAATTATCTAAAAAATCTCAATGTTGTCATAGGCAACTCACTAATGCTTTTCATAACGGTAATAAAATCTGAAGGTTCCTCGATTTTTAAAGAAATATTTTATCTATATTAAGTATGAATTTCTACGGTCGATTCTGTAATAAAATCGCCTATACAGTCATACGATTCATGTGTGCCACACGTCGAAAGGTCACTATCAGATCCGGAAGAGGTTGAATTTATTCAACGAAATGATGCTCCTATGTATAGGACGATTCAAATACTTCGTGATAGGTCATTATGATAATGATACGATAACAATAAAATATCGTGTCACGAAAGTGGTAATATGAGATAATCGATTCAAGGATTCTGTAGGAGAATAAAGAATATGCAGAATGTGAGCAGTATAATGTTTTTTGACAATGTAGGTGACTATGTAGATATTCTGATATAAAACAAAACGAAGTTCCCATTTTCAATATTTGAAATTTGTTCTACTTGATATCAATTAAAGAGCAGACGAGATGATGTAAGCGGCGAAAAATTGTAATTATTATAAGAGAATACAATTTTCTTTGCAATTATAAGGTAATGAAAATGTTTTAAATGTTTTAGTTCTAAAATCGTTCAATTTGGGGTTTTTCTTTCGAACAATTTGAATTGTAATTGTGCTTTCATTTATCAAGTTAATCTACGTTCAGACGTCTGACAAAGTTGAACACCGTCGTTTGGATTGGTGATATCCTAGGCGTTAACGTTGGAATCACACATCTGAATACCCTATTGTTACTATTCCATGAATTTTATATAGATTCTCCCACACCAACCCTAATCTTAGCAATTTTGTGTGATTTCACTCTTTCTTTGACGTTGATACAAACTGAATTACGGTATAAGAGGCTCTTGTATTTGATAGGCACTTTTGCCTAATGATTGCAATGTTTCTTAGTTACGAGGATAAGCCAAATTTCGAATTCCTACTTTAATTCACACAGCTATCGACACTAATATAAAAATGAGTCAGCTGTGAGAAATATACTGTTAATTTTTTTTCCAGGATATCATTGTTTTACTTGTAAACATCTTTATTTACTGTAAGTCCTTGGGAAGATAAAGTTACCATCAAACACTCCAGTGGATAAAGAAGCCCATTTACACCGTAAAACTGGTAATAAACATCGCTCTTAGAATGCAAGAAAAACGAAAATATTCAAGTATTTGCGCTTCGTAACACATTATTTGGAGTCATCATTCGAAGGCACCCAGTTAAATGCCCTCTATGACCCTCCAAACCGGGCATCTCGACCCGTCTTCATTAACACAGTTGACAAAGAACCCAACAATTTTGATCGTAGCGATTTTTATTTATATAGAAATCTTGAAAAATCTGATGTTACAAATATTAGCGAATGACAATTATGCATTACTCGTACGTTTCGCATCATAGTGCTTATTCCCACGAAAGGAATGGTCCTAAGGGGGAACTTCATAGCCAAACAGAGGTATGTGGAAGGGGTACTATTGCAGGGGTACTATTGAAGGGGTACTATTATAACACATAAGAGACTAAACACGTTCTAGGCATCCCCGCCGAGTAAGAGACCTCAATAATGTTTTATACAAAATTTTACATCGTTTCGTAAGTATGTAAAAATAATTTTAATTACTTTTAGAAACGATACAAAAATTCAATAAAATTATTTCACATTTTAAGTTATCAATGAAGCATTGTTAAAACAATTGACGCACAAAAATAGACAAATTAAAAGAATAGTGAATATTTTATATTTATTACTCGAATGATTAAGCTGCACAAGTTACATTTTTTATTTCCATTCCAATCTATTCAGAATTTAAAATTTTTAAGGGGACCCCGTTATTTAGTCACGCTTAGGGCATACTCAGGCAAGAGTGGAAATGGAGAGAGATAGAAGGGAGATAACATCCAGGAAGAAGTAGAATTCAAATTGCAAATTGGCATGTTGGTCAGAACGTACGAAGAGATGGGGAAAGTTTTAGAATGATAGGAAAGGACATGATAATGTGAACTGAACGGTGCCCGAGATACGAAGTTGTGATGGGAAAGGCAGGGATCAATTCGGAACGGAAATAAAACAGTTCAGGATCGAATGGAATAGGTTCCAAATGGAAACGAAACACGGAAGAGATGGGGACGATATGGGAATGCGCGGAAAAGTAAAAAGAGAAGGAGTGTGAGGCAGCAATAGGAAGCGATCATGGCGGAGCTAAGGAAGGAATAAATATGACGACGAGAAGGAGGGTAAACGGGATGGGGAACAGAGGCGGCAGAGACAAAAAGGAGAGAATGAGTCGAAATGAAGCCAGAGTGAATAGAGAAATTTAGGAGGGACGCGGTCAGGCATGGGAGGAGAGAGTAATGGATTCACTGCGCCAAAACTTATGAGATATTACGTGGTTAAGAGTAAAGAAGAAGATTATGAGGTGTTGAGTTAATAATGACGACGACGATGATGATAATGAATATAGTAAAGGAAGGGGGAATAACGATTTCAAGGAAGCCTGTCATGATATTTCCCTGTGTGCCATAAATCCTCCATTGAGTAACTAGGATCTGAATCCGATATCGAGAGGTGGAAAGGATGACCTCACCGCACCGACCTTCCACTACCCCTATGCAATGAACAGGAAAGGTGCGGCTATAAATAAACAAGGATTTCAATCCCAAAACTAACAAGGAGATATCGAATTTAAGCTGGTCTCAACGCAATAGGATGCCCCTTATGGAAAAAGCGAGGGTAGAGCGGCCACGAACAAATCGAAATTTGAATACCAGTTCCGACAATGAGAGATCGAATTTTAGTGATGTGGGCATAACACTGCCTCCCTGGGTAGCTCGTTAGTTAGCGTGCACGCTTTCTACGGTGCAACCCCGGGTTCGATTGCCAGCCGAAGAAAATTATACCTGTGCGTTATCCTTACAAATGTTCCAGTATCTATTGCTGTGTGCCGATAAGAAAGCCCACTCTAAGGTTATGAAGACCGGTGTATACGGTGAAGGGATGTCTTCGTGCTAATCACTCGGACCCTTTATTCCATGCCCGAGAGGCTGGGTCACCGCTGGTCGGTCAAGGCCCGTAGCGGGCTGTCGAGCCCAAGCACACTAAAGATCGCGAAGTGGGCGGGGATGAAGCGGCCGCGGGGAAACCGGGCTTCGAATCCCGCCATTGACAAGCCAGCGCGCCCGCCGCCCCGCTCCCAGAGATGCCCCTGTGATCGAGCGGGAGCGGAGCGGAGGGGGCTTGAGGTGGGATCGGGGATAGCTGGCGGCGCCGGCCGCTGGCTTTATGACACGCGAGGAGCGGCGCTGGCGGAGGTGGAGGCGGCGGGCGCGGCTATTACGAGCTCCGGAAGCCGGCACTATGCCAGCGCCCCCCACCCCTGCCTGCCCCGCCCCTCCCCGCCCCACCCCCTCCTCGCCCCGCCTCTCGGGCGCCGCTGGCCTCTTCGCCACCGCCACCTCCAGCCATGCGCCTAGGAAGCTACGACGCTACATCGCCACATAACACGATACGAGACTCTTAGCACGTAGTGGCACTTCAAGTCAAGATGTAAGACGAGCCGCAGTTATACGGCGGTTTTACGACAGGTCAACTTGTATACTATATCTTAAATGAGTCTCTTAGAGGATATACTACACAGATAGCAGGTGTTCATGGGTTCTTGGGTAGGAAGCAATCCATTATTATTTAATATATTATTATTAGTGATGTACCAAGGGGGGGATAACGGGTTTCAGCCTCCCAGCCTCCCATCATATTTATCCAATAATATATTTTTTACTTATTTTCTACTCTATACTAGCGAAGGTCATTCAATATATCAATTGTTAACGTTAAAAATTGTAACTATGAGTCAACAAATTAAAATAGTATTATATTCAGCATAAAGAAAAAAGTATTTATAAGAAAACATGAAGTCGGCTAGACACTTTCCCTGTAGAGCCCCTGCCGCACATACACAGAAAAATCCTGGGTTTGCCTCTGTTAGTGATGATTATATTGAAAACGACACACCATATTATGTATTATTTCATTTTATTCTATGTATTTAATTAACTTTTTGAGAGATGAATACATTTAAATACAGGAAAATTGGCAGAAGACTGCTGTTAGACTACTTTCTAGAACAGTACTTAATTTTTGTATAAAAAGTTTCGTTGATCCGCTCAGTCGTTCACCCAAGAAACAGATACATTGATATTTTACGAACAAGCCCTGTCTTTCGCCACCTACCGATCTCACAATTCCCCTCCACATTACTCGTATCATCACCCTTCCACTCGACACTGCTCGTCATGTTTAAGCCCCACACATCGATCCTTATTCCACAATAACGCAATGTCTGCGCTGCTGCGGCCGCCTGTAGTTGACTGGCGGAGTAAACCTCACGTCGTGCGGCATCAATCATTTCGCTATCTGCATGGAAACACGCCGGAAGGAAAAAGCGCCGCTTTCCGCAAGAGGTAGCGCATTAGCCTGCGCCGGGGGAGACCGCGGGAGCAGACCGCACCCGAGATGAATGGGCCGCGATTACTCTCCTGCGCGTCCTACCGCACTCAGGGAATTGGGTGCTCGCCCTGCGCCGCGCCGCGCCGCGCCGCGCCGCGTGCACCGGTCTCCGGGACGACTGACCCAGTTGGGGTGGCACGCGGCTGCGGGCAGCGGCGCGGCGTGTTGCTTTGAGACTGCTCCACGCGGCCGACGTCGGTCTTGCGTTTGAGGCAGGCAGGATGATGTGTATCTTCTCTTTCCAACGTATTGTTTAGTGAGTGCCGTGTACTCTGGTTCATTCGATAGGGGTTAATTCGACTTATTAATTCCGTTGGGTAATTTAAATTAATAATTTATCTTATATCATTCGAAAAATAGATTCTTAGAAGGGTTGGATAATTTGAAGGGTTGGATAATTTGAAGGGCTGAATCATTTGAAGGTTTGGATCATTTGAAGGGTGGGTTCATTTGAAGGGTTGGATCATTTGAAGGGTTGGGTCATTTGAAGGGTTGGGTCATTTGAAGGGTTGGGTCATTTTAAGGGTTGGGTCATTTGAAAGAGTTAGAGGAAATAATTTACTGCGTTTACTAACAAGATTTATCAACTTTTTCGTTACCAGGACCCGGCAATAAGAGGATTGGATGTTATTTTTCCCGCAGCATTACGATACTTTCTCTATATTGCGTAAGCAGTAGCGGGAAAGTAAAAAGGTCATGACATCATTTAAAGATCTGAAATTGAGGGATAAATTGCATTGAAAAATAAATCGCTGCCTTTAACGATGAAGGTGTAGTATAGAATCGAAAATAAATTTCGTAGATTTTAATGAAAATCGGAACTATACGTATTTACAAATACACTTGTATTCCAACGCGCGCGCGCGCGCGCCAAGTTTCAGCTCAAAAAACTTCTAATCTGACAAGAGTTACGCCAGACACATACTTCCATCTATGCATACAGACATCCCTATTTTTGAAATCAAATTGACGTATCTCCTCACCACCTACACCAACCTTAATCATCTTCGGATCATCTTTCGTACTAAGACCTCAGTCCTGACGTGTGCGAATTTACAGCTGAAAAGAATCTTAAACATGAATTCTACGACCGAAAATTCGAGTATTGTTGAGGCGTTTCCAATCGTTTTCCTCCCTGTACTATATAGAGAGGAAAATTGAAAAGCAAGTGGACAAGTAGAGGTGACCTGATAAAATCTGATTTATCTTTAGTTCGTCCATTAATGGAATACGGGGCTGTTTGTTGGGACCCTTATAGAAATTCCCAAAAGGAATATTTGAATAGATTACAGAGAAGAGCGTATAAACTTACTTTCCGAGGGAATAGGAAGAATGTTGAATGGGAGTCTCTAGAAATTAGGAGAGTTAAGGCAAGACTCTGTGCCCTGTACAAAGCGTATGCCGGTTATCCAGCTTGGAAAGATATCTACATCCGATTGGGTAGACCTTCGTACTTTAGTAGAGGGGATCACAAGCACAAAATTCAGTTTAGGCCACAGAGAACAGATGTTGGAAAATTTTCATTTACAAATAGAACAATAACGGACTGGAATAAGTTACCTGCGACAGCCTTGGAACCCTTTCCTCTAGGTGTTCAAAGATTTAAAAATAAATTAACTAATGGTATTTGTAAGCTTTATTAGTTTAGTAAGTTGGATTATTATATCAGTTATTATTTGATTATTATTGATATTTTATTGCTATTATTATTGTCTTAATTACTATTAAATGCGATCCTGTTTTAAATATATAATTATATTCGAAGTAGTATTGTATTGAAGTGTGGTGAAGTGTTGTGCAGTGTAGTGCAGTATAGAAGAAGAAAGAGAAGTGAATTTCAAATGTTGTGAAGTGAAGTGAAGTGAAGTGAAGTGAAGTGTAATTAAAAATTCGTGTAATCTTGTATTTAATAGTTTCAAATAACTGTGCAGGTCAACCAAAAAATGTAGTTATTGTTAGCATATTATTATTATTATTATTATTATTATTATTATTATTATTATTATTATTATTATTATTATTATTATTATTATCATTATTATGTCTTTAAATAATTTGAAGTTACGTTGTTAAATAATTTAAAGTTAATATTAGTAATGTGTAAATTGTAGAGTTCTGCCACCAGGTTGTGTATACCTACCTGCAGAATAATAAATATCTATCTATCTATCTAAAACTAGTTATTGTTCCAATTGTGAATGAATTTAGGAGGACATACATATGACGTCTTGGCTGTTTCTTTAATTTGAACATTCTTACGACTTACAAATATTCTAGTTGATTATTTGCATTTTTCCTAATATAAATGATAACAAATCTGCTCTTTTGCTAATTTAATAATTTGTGTGTCCAATATGCTGGTAGAGAAACTTAGATTTCTTGCATATTTTATTTTACTGTTTTCTAAACATAAACGATTGCAGCGATAAAGATTCGTTGTACAATCGAAACGGTAAACCCAAAATATTTTCATCGTACACACTGTAATAATTGCAATACCAGAATAAATTTCCATATTTATTGCATTGAACTGCATGTATTTAATCGTTCGACAATTGTACTCTGGAGTATATGTTATCAGATTCTTTTACCAGGCTTATTAAAACTTCTAGCTACATTGGAAGAATCACTGCAAATCTAGACTTTCTTTTCAGGGAAGCGAATGTTCGGTCACAATATTTTATGTTGACTTTCCTTTATGAAGTATTAGGTCTAAAATTGGTTAACTAATAATCTTTGAATATTACGGATACTTCCCAAATTTTTCCATATTATTGCGGTGACCATTAAATTAAACTAAAGAAAAACAACTGTCCAAATACCCTTAAAATATTTAGTTCTCATACACCTTTCAGCATCGTGGAGACATTAATGGAGTTCACAAAGACTAATGCAAAGTGAAGTATACATAGAAAGGTGAGGGTTCATTAACTATCTTAAATAACCTTCTTCCTTCGTTTGGAAGCTAATGGGGCGTACATGAATTTGGCAAGCAATGTAAAGACTTTTCACTTTGCGTTTTTTAACACCAATAATAATTAATAAAATAAATAAATAAATATGAATGAATGCAAAATCTGCGGTCATACGTAATTCGAAAATACAGCACGCAAACAAACTGTGCTATGACGACTCAAAATAATTTGAACTTTTACGAAAAACACGGAGTTCTTCAGAAAACAATATTTTAAAGAAGGGACAAATAGTATCCGTCTCTTGCAAAGTCTTTTCGACTCTATTACATGAGCCACAACGTTATTAATATCAGCAAGTCGGGCTCGATTCGAGTCTTTTTCGTAGTGATGAAATCATGTTTCTTCGAAAGAAATAGCAGTAAACTAGTGCACACAGTTTGAGAATTGGCGTTTCAAAAGCTGATATTAATATGCTTCGTTGGAGTAAATGGTGCTTGCGTGATGTTACGTTCAATAGCACAATTCCGATTATCATATAGTCAACAGGTAAGTTGCGTGCGAGACCTTGCAATAGAGTGAGCACGTTGCATGTGGTTGCATTGATTTAAAGAAGATTATAATAACTTTCCCGTGACGCAAGCTTGCTCTTGCAAAGCAAGTATCTCACACTTTTTTTTCAGCAGAACCCAATCAACGTTCACTTTCCCAGTACGAATGTCCATAACTTCTTATTCCCAAATAAGTTTTAAACTAAAGTTGAAGTAGAGGGATGAAAACTCACTTTTGATGATATAACCGGTAATGTTTGAGTAATACAATATTCTGCAATGTCTACATGTGAATTTAGATATGTGAATTTAATGTGAATTTAATGTGAATTTATAAATAGATGTGACGACTTTCATTCATAATTCGACCTTTAAGTATATTTGCCTCAAGTCACGATAGCAAATTTTGTTTATAAATTTGAATTAAATTAATTATTCCAATTAATTGAACGGCCGCTCTGTGTAAAAGTACAAACCAAATGATAACTAACATTTTTTTCGTAAAAATAATCCACCAACATTATCATTGGGGTAGTAGAAACACAAATAGCCCACAAATTCTTGTCCTGGCCTAATATATACGAAAAAGAAGAAACTGGATTTAATTATAATCTTAATAAAAACGAGTATTATTATTTTGATCTGTAATGTTTTTCCATATTCAAATATGTTCAAACAAAAAACGATTTTCACAAATTAAACTTCTTTATTTTGCTTTTAAGAATCTTTCATGTGCACACAATTTTATATTTTACAAAGAGGCAAGGGTGAAACCAATGGTGGTTCTAAATCACTACGGTTAGAGAACCGATTAATTTTATTTAATTAACTCTTTTTAGAAAGGAATGGGTTATGGATTCCTCCCTATTAAATTAATCACTGTTGTTCTATATGAGGTTTTCTTATTTGTGCAAAAAGGTGAAGGAATATTTGGAGCGAGGGATAGTTGCGCATGCCATTACAGTTCCATTACAGGGGAAGGAGTGGAATATAAAGACGTAGATTATAGAAGCTTGCATCAGGTTCGTGGGGAAGATTGAAAGCAAATATAAGGGTTAATTGTGTGATGAGAGGTGGTGTAAGTTCTATTGAAATTCTTTTGTAGATGATTTAGTTACTAACAAATTACGAGGAATTTACTTCAATTCCCATAAAGGGGGTGGCGGATTAACATATGCAAAACTGCCCTCGGGGATAAAACAATTGTATGTTGAAAATCGTAATTGAAGAGTAAAAAATGAGTTTTTCGCCGGATTTAAATCAATTTATCCGGAGCACTTCGTACACATGAAAAATACATATTTTTTAGATTCTTATGTAAGTCCGCTAATGTTGTGCGTGTATATCGTAGGAATTTTGTGATATTACTATCTCCCTACGAAGAAGAGAGACAGTTACGTAATATTGTGCGAAAAAACGGCGAATATTCGACAGAAAACTCTTATTGCCGGGTCCTGGTAACGAAACAGTGGATAAATACAGTCGCTAAATGTAGAAAAACGTCCCCTAACATGTGGTGTAGCCACAATTCATGTTTTGTGGGTTCTTGATATCGTAAAATCGATTGACGGCAAAATATGTCTGACCATCTGGGAGCAAAGCTAGCGTCTATACTGTTCAGCCGATTTTCTCCAAAATTGATATTCCCCAATGAATCTGAGTGAGTCGCGGTCCTTAGAATTTGAAACTTATATTTTAATTTTGGAAGGTACTTTGCATGAAGCCCCAGGAACATTTTTCAAATTAAAAAAGAATCTCTCCATCGTTTTAGATTAAATTTGTTGTTGGGTAGTCTAAAGAAGGTTTAAGAGAATGGAACAGGTTTCATGTTCCCTGAAAACCCTTATTTTTCGAAAATTGCAAATTTTTTTTCGGCGTCTTCCTACAACAACAACAATTATGAAGGTAGAGATTATTTCCCTTCAATGAAATCTGTTCCATAAAGATAGATTTTGAAATAAGGTCATGTACAATTTTTCGAAAAATTGAGTACTTTTCGCGTAATTTTGCATGAAATACGGGCGAGAATGTACGTGCTGCTTTAGCATAACTAGTTTTCCGTTTGCAATGAGGCCATCTGACAAAACGTTTGCGACAGATTTCTATTCTCGGAAGTTTGCTTCAGTAATAATGTTCTCTAATCACAGGAACTCGTTCATTTTTCGTTTTCTCTCTATTCATTTCTGTAAATCCTTCACATTTAATAATGAGGAGTTATATTTTATTGGTTGCATGCGATATTGGATTGATTAATCCCAATAAAATGGAACTCAAATGAATATACAGAACAAAATCACGGGGATTGGCAAAATAGTCTCCAAGTTTCGTAGCACTTCCTTCACCTCCTCATTATCCCCTTCTGTTTCACAATATAGTTCGAGGGCAGTCCTTCACTTTTCCACTTCATTTAATTTTTTTCCGTCGAATCACAAAACTGTATTACGAGTATCATACATTGCATGAGTAGGGAACACCTCCAAAGACAAGTACAGACTTTTGCTCACTCCACGTGACGTTTCGTCGGATGGAGTGCACATTACCGCCTTAGGTGAGTCTGTGGGAATAGGTGCTTGCCCGCGCGGGTGTATAGTGCGAGGGGACTTGGGAAACCTTCAGTGGCGATAGCTATGAAGTGGAGGAGGTGCCGCTGGGTGGGAGTTTTCCGGTTGATATTTCAGTGATGATTTTTACGAGCCTGCCGTGCCGTGCGCGTGTGACGGCCGCCGCCAGCTGCTCCGTGCGCGTGCAGGGGCTTGATGAGCGCTGCTGGAGCGCGGCCCGGGGCGCGACGCGTGCGCCGGGTCGGAGCCCTGGAGACGGCGGCGCAGACGGATTTAAGCGCCGCGACGCCCCGCCGGAGATGTCACTCGGCGCCGCGCAGGCGTCCCGGCGCCCGTCCCGGCGCCCGCCTCACGAGGCGCCCGCCCGGTGAGGACCTCCCCATTAGGGACTTCCCGTGAGGCACAGCAAGGCGGAACCTCCCCATCAGGCCCCTCCGCACAGGCTCGACCCCGTAAGAACCTTACCATCAGAACTTCCTCGTCAGGTCCGCCTCGTTAAGTACTTTCCATGAGGTCCAGCCGTCGAGCCCACATTGTCAAGCTAGCATCGTCGAGCGCGTCTCGTCGAGCCCGCCCCCTCGAGCGCACCCCTATGAGCCCGCTCCGTTGAGCCCGTCCCGTCGAGCTCGCTCCGCCGAGACCGCACCAATGAGCCTGCCCCTTCAAGCCCACCCCATCGAGCCCGCCCCGCCGAGCCCGTCCCGTTAAGTCCGCCCCGTCAAGCCTATCCCATCGAGCCCGCCCCGTTGAGCCCGCCCCGTTGAGCCCGCTCCGTTGAGCCCGCTCCGTTGAGCCCGCCCAGACGAGTTCGTCCTGCTGAGCCTGCCCCCGTTGAGCCCGGCCCTGCTGAGCCTCGCCCCGTTGAGTCTGCCCCCTGTTGAGCCCGCTCCGAGCTTCGCTCCGTTGAGCCTGCCCGTTGAGCCTCGCCCCGTTGAGCCCGCTCCGTCGAGCCCGCTCCGTCGAGTCCGCTCCGTCGAGCCCGCCCGTTGAGCCTTTCGAGCCCGCTCCGTCCCGAGCCCGAGCCTCCGTTGAGCCCGCTCCGTTGAGCCCTGTCGTTGAGCCCGCTCCGTTGAGCTCCGCCCTGTCGAGCCCGCAGCGTCGAGCCCGCTCCGTCAGGTCCCCTCCCCCCAGTCTTACCTCTTCAGGCCCTGTTCCTTCGGCCAGCAGTGGCGATGGGTAAGTTACGGGCGTTATGTCAGGAATGTAATTAATAGAAAGTAGTTGCTTAATTACAAAATTGTAGGTAAGTTTTTACTTTGTCGCACCTCGTATGAAGAGAAGGTTATGTAACCGTGCGCAGGAAAACGGTGAATTTTTGGTAGAAGAACTCTTATTGTCGGGCCCCGGTAACGAAAAAGTGGATAAATCCTGATGCTGTATACAGTAAATTACTTCCTCTAACACTTAGCGGAGCTAGAATCCATATTTTGTGGGTCCTACTGAAAAATCGAATGACAACAATACGTCTGGCTGTTCATCTGTCTGTCCGACTATGGTGAACGCTAGCGTCTAAACCGTTCAGCCGATTTTCTCCAAAATTAGACATGCTCTAATTGATCTGAACGAAGGCTTTGGGAATTGCAACCTGCTATTTTGATTTTTCAGGCTGCTTTACCAAAGGCCTCAAAACATTTTCATCATTTTCTCAAAACTGGCTCAATTTTTTTTATTAAACCTTGTCCTCGGACAGTGTTAAGGACGCTTAAGAAAATGGTCTCACGTTCCTTGAAATCCCGATGTTTCGAAAATTGCAAAAATTTGAACTTCAGTTTTAATAATTAACTGCAGCCTCGTAAAACTTTCACATGGTTTTCAGGAACCTCTTCACCATATACACATCTTTTCTTCAACACTAAATAAATTATCGAATCATGTTTTCAACATAACGTTTTAGAAATAATTCAAATATATGAGTAATTAAAAGTTTGTTTCACATATGATTTCAAATACCCATTGTGTTGATTATAAAATCAGTGTAGTAAAGCAAATATTGCGTGATTTACAGCCATGATTGGAGGACAATAGTGTTCAAAAACGTCGACAAGCTATATATTATAAAATTAACAAATAAAACAATTTAGAAAAGATGAAAAAATAAAAAATAATAATAGTAAGTACAAAATATTAATAAATAAAAAATAAAAAATATAATAAAATTAAAAAAAGGACACTAACACACGAAACATAGGTACTACATTTAAATTCACTTTGAGCTAGGCACTTGCTCTGGTTTGGTCTTTAAGTCTGCCAGTTCAACTCAGGCTGACTTGTTGAGCGTCAAATTTAGTTACTGACCAACTCTCCAAGAGAGATTTCCAAGAATGTATTATTCGGTGTTAATGAATTCAAGATAATATACTTTTGTGTACTTCGTATTTCGCATCATTTCGTTCAAAGAACAGTTTTATTTTTTTGTTTTAATACGTACACAAAACTGCGAAAAAAACTTATCAGAGTTGAAATCATTTAAAATTTAAAAGTCGTAAAAAGGTTTGTGAACGCATTGAATAAAATGTAAACCTTGAAAATAGGAAGTGTGATGAGAGCCACCTTTATTAACACACTTAGTTTTCATCTGAGACGACACTTTCAGTTTCATTTGATTTCCACTGCGGTTAAAATTAAATGGGAATAAAAGATTGATGAATGACAACAGAAGAAATTGAAATTCCACGATTTTACACGCGAAAACTGAAGATCTTATCAAAAAATAATATAATTTATTTTATCTTTAAGACTGGCTTACTCTCTGGCGTACACGTCTCTTTCACGATAAGAAAATAAAAGGCGATCTTTGACGTACGACGGTAGCGCCCTTCACCCTCGCTATGGGGGGTAGGAAATGATATTTTCAACGACTGCGGCAGTGTAATAACGTCGTTTATTGCGCCATTTCTGCTTTGAATGCGGAGGTATAAGAAGCTTAGATGAAAGCTGAGAAGTGTTTGAGTTTACCGGAAGGCGTGTTCTGGAAAACTGCTCCGGATTCTCGGCGTCAGAAGCCTCAAAGACCTCCTACGGTGCCTATGTCGCGCGTCAATGGGTGTTGAGCCTCGTCAGCTTTTTATGCCTTTAGGTCTTTGGATATTCTTGCCGCGGGTTGATGAAGTAATTCATAGACGTCGGTTCACGCTAAAGCTAGATTTAATTAAATTTGTGGAAAGAGGACAGGATAATTTTGAGGCGCTGAAAAATGTTACTCTTTTCTTTACTACGAGCGTTATTCAAACTCATGGAAAGGATTAATGGGGGAAAAATTGATTGTAAATTGCGACGTAGCTTAGAAAATACTAAAGAAGCGTATTACGTTTTCTCTTAGATGTTGTATGTGATTTGGGTCTGGTGTAATGAAACAATGCTGAAATTGCGATTACTATTTGTATTTTTTACTAGGCGAATGTGAATTAGTAATAATACAAAGTGTTCCTAAGGATTAATTTCGATATTTCTGCTTTTGTGTAACATACATTGTTGAATCAAAGTATTTAAAATGCAAGGTTATATTCACATTGTCAATATAAAGTTATTAGTAATATGTACTAAAGAAACAATTTAATAATATTGAAAAATAATAGGAAATATGGGTAAAAATTAACAAGAATAAAATATCAAGATTATCACAAAATTGTGACATTTGCGATCTGTAACCAGTATTGTTTTCGAAGTTCGGAATTAATTTGTAAACTAGTTTAAATTAAAAATTTGTCAATTCATTACTGCAGTTAAATTCTCACAATCCATTTACCGCGGTTTTATTTCGTTGCGAGTTAAAACATATTATGTTCGGAATATATTTCCAAAATACTATATCTGCACCAAAAGCGATGTGGAAAACGTTAACCCTTTTTTAGAGTTTCTAATCAAAACTACTATAAATGAGTTTTTTAGAAAACACGCCAATAAACAAAATATTTTAAGATTGAAAAATATAAATGATCATGTTTACGAGATTTTTAAGTGATAAGTTTTCACATGTCGAGGATTGAAAATCATTCGACAACTTGTAGAGTTAACATTTAGTGTTGTTATTAAGACTTCTGGAAAGAAACATATGTCGACGTACGGAACGTACTGACATTATGATTTTATCAACAACAACGTTTAACAATAATTCTTGTAAACAATTCATAATAATTTGTGTTTATTTGATTTGTAATTAATAACTGATTTTTTTGGAGAAACAAATTATTTTTATTTACTCGTAACGAAGCGTTACAATAAAAACAAATTACGATTTAGTAAAATATAATTTCTTAAACCATCTTTGTGAAAAAAGAGACAATTGATGGATGTGGCGTCGGTTACTATGGACGCAACTTTTATTAGAGGGAGACTGGGTCGAGTTCACTAGAGTATGGTCGCCGGAATGTAGGTCGGAAATATTAACGTGACATTCTGGTTTTAAAACCCAAATAGTAGCGACGTCAGGACATTGAAAGTTTGACGAAACCTTAGGGAAGGTATTCCAGAAAAAATTAATCTGTGGTTCTCAAGTAAGGAACACCACTTCTTATCGGACCGCAGTCGAGTTCGAACGCGCTCCACAGCTCAGCTACAGCCCTTTCAGTTCGAGTGTAGTAGTGACTCAAAACAGTGTTATCGCCTACCGCGTCGGAATCCAGCTAAGTGGTAGTATAACACAGTACTCAGCAAGTGGCTTCGGCCACTCGCTGCTTCGCGGCATACTGCCGCTACCTACTTTCTCGCTAAATTAAATTATTATTAAAGCGTTTCGAGTATTTGAGGAAATATAACCGGTGAAGTGCTTTGCCATATACGATCTGTCTTTCCGTACTGTGAAGTGCAACAGCGTACAGTGATTCAATGGCCTCCGCAATCGATCCAAACACACGCGAAGTATAATGCGCAGTCCTACAAACCCTACAAGGCACGGACACCATTACAACAAACTCCGGTGTTGTATCTTTTTTCTCTCTGAATGGTGTCACCTCGGAAGTTATGGAAATACAGCAACAAACTTCACACCTACAACATGAGTGCCGTGACCATGGGCCCACAGGCCGGCCAGCTGGCAGGCCAACTCCCAAACGTGGACGCAGCGCAAAAGACCAGTGAGTGATAGTGCTGCTCTCAGGGACTACTAGGAGTACAGATGGCTCCTCCTCACCAGGACATAGTGAATATAATGTGCCAGTGAAAAATAAATTTGTACCTCTAAAAAAGAAAGATAACAACGTACCAGAAAATAGATTTAGGTACTTAAACATTAGTGAACGAGACTCAAGGGAGCCTCCCAATAGAATTCCTCCTATTTTTGTCGCGGACATTCCCAATTTAAATACATTCGCAAAAGAATTAAAAAGTAAGGTCTCTACCAATCTCGTAGCTGACTTAAAAAGTCAAAAAGTTAAGATAAACGCCCAAATAGCCACGGACTTTTGTAAAATCATGAAATACCTTCTCCAAACTCAGAGAAGCTTTCACACCTATTAAGATTCGTAAAATAAGATAATTTCAGTGGCATTTTAAACAAAGGAGGAGGAGTCTTAATTGCAATCAAATCCAACATAAAACATCATCTCCTTATTTTTCGTTCACCTTTACCATGAACACCATGCAATACCGACCATCTCATCAAGAAGTCAATAGTGGATAGATAACTCCCACTTACGGACCACACTCAAGAATTAAGTTAATATCACCCAAAGATATAAAAAATATATTCAAACTGTCAATTACCCCCCCCCCGGACACGATAATTTAAGTAATATAACAGTCAAACACTTTCCTCCTTCTGTTCTGGCCTTTGTCACAAATATATATAATTCCTGTCTTAGGACTACATATTTTCCCATAACACGGAAGCATGCTGTCATCATACCGATTCTCAAACCAAATAAGAATCCCTCATTGGTCGGAAGTTACCGTCCAATCAGTTTACTCCCTACCCTTGCAAAAATATTTGAAAAAGCTATCCTTAGACGTTTAAAAAGCATTTCTGATTCAGACTAACGCAATTCCCAAACAACAATTTGACTTTACTGAGAAAATTTCTACCAGTCATCAACTTTTACGACTGTCAGAATACATTGGCACAGGATTTCAAAATAAAAAGCATACAGTTGGGATTGTTATTGACATCACCCAGGCCTATGATTGAGTATGGCAGAAAGCAATGATTTACCAACTAACGAAGATAATTTTAATTTATATGCATCTGACCTCCCAAAATTAGGCAACACACAAACGGCCCAATTCGCGGATGACACGGCAATTTTCCTAGCCGGAGATTCGTTAGTAAATATCAAAAAATCCCTTCAGTTGTATCTCAGTCTTATAGACAACTGGGCAGCATATTTAGAAATCAAAGTGAATTCCACAAAAAAAGCTATCAAATTATTTACTTTAAGATCCTGTACACCTCCAGCACCGCTCACAATAAATAATGAACCCAACCCATTAACTGGCTCCCTCCAAATAGTACCGTGCAATATCTTGGTCTAAAGATCAATAGTAAAATACATCAAGAAAAAAAAGATACATCAACTAAAACCCATTGTTAATCGTTCTTCCCAACTCCCACTCCCAACCACCATAACCATCTACAAAACTATCATTAGACCGCTCCTCCTTTACGCCTGTTCAGTTTCGATCTCCGCTGCAAAAACAAACCTTAACAAGCTTCAAATGGTCCAAAACTATTTCCTTAGAACTATCACAAATGCTCCTTGGTTTGTCAACAAATCACAGCTCCACAAAGAATTCCAAATTGACTCCATACAACACCATATAACATATCTCTCAACCCAGTTCTATCACTCCATACCTCAAATTCCACACGTAGACTTCTTCAGACTCCGGAAAACTCCTCATAGAACCAGAATAAAAAATAAATATCCATACCAGGCATTTGTAGTTTAATTTTAGGTAAATTAGAATGTAATATTCATATGTACTACATATGTAAAGTGTATTATGTACTGATTTATGTATGCTGTGTAAAAAACAAATAAAAAAGTAAGAAACAAGATATCTGCGGAAGTGGGGATGGTAACATTTGCCGATTGATTCTGGTTACATGAATTCACGAATAATATATTTGATTGGCGTTTGAGTTAGTGTTCTTATTTATATTACCTCAAGAGAGAGAGGCCAACGGACAGCGACGTTTGGTGAGTGGCAATATCTCGGCACCTGAATTTAGTAGCGTTCAAATCGCGATTCACTCGTGCAAACGCTGTTGCGGGAACATTTAACATTCAGAAGATTCTTAGCAACATTCACTGTTGCTATCATATTTCTCAAAAGGACATACAAGAGCCATTGCATTTTTATAATATTTTAAATGCACAATACCGTTCTCCAAAATATTTCTTCAATATCCCATTTACAACGGTGTGTTTTTCTGTTTTATTAGAGAGTTTGTGCAGACCATAGAGGGCAGCAGTATCGATCTTCTGCGCATGCGCAGATGAACTGAAGTGATGTGAAACTGAACTGCAACCAACACATCAATAGTAAAATTTACCAACGAAAAAGAAACACCAGCTAAAAACTGCGCATGAGCAGAAGATTGATAGTGCTTTAACATTCGAGGGTGCACAGTCACTCTATTGTCTCTCTTGCTAGAAACTCTATTTTTGGGACAGAAGAAAGTTGGGTCTTTTTAAAAACCTTTAAATTCGCTTACTTTTGTTCTTCCGTATTATTATAAATATTTCCCCCCCCCTTAAATAACATTCTTTAGCAGAATTTGATTAAAAAATTCCACGTGCATCTTGGCATGAATTCAGATTGAGCGCTTGTTTTCTGGTCGTAAACTGAGCATTCACTTCCGAGCTTTTTTACAGCGTCATAGTAGTTCCAATTGCACGGAAAAGCTTCAAATTTCAACAACCGTTGCAATACTCCATCTAACATTTCGTTTTGGAAATAAAAGGGAAAATGTTTAGGGAATTTAGAGTTGTTATATTGCCGTCTGGAAAGAAATAAACATGCCGAATTCTTGAATGAACTCGACGAGAAGTAGGTCGGGTTTTGAAAATTACCTCCAACTTTAGATTTTTATTTCTTTAGAAAATAATGATGTTTGTAACATTTGGAACGTTTCATTTGATTCAAATTCACACCGCAAAAGACGAAAATATGTCAAATGTCGATTTTTGTAAATATACTCCACTGCTCTATAAACATGCCACTTGAATTAAATAATCTACTTTTTTTATGAATTATAATGATGTGAAAAATTATCTCAAGCAAAATATATCGAGTTTATAAATAAATAAACCAATATACTTTAAAACAAAACAAACAGGAAGTCACCAAAGTCGTAAACCACTGAGTATTGGGAAAACATGGACAACTTTTTGTCAATATTTCGCTCTCTTGGAAGTCTCCTGGAGCACTACATTAACTCTGTTTGGCCAAGGAGTTTTGAAAGTTACAGTTTTTAAATCTTTAACATCTAGCAAAATCTTTCTGAGAAGAGACGAAATGTAACGAACCATTCGTTTAACAAATCGTATGTTTGAATAACGTCTCTGGAAAAAATCTGTTAGCGAATTTCATAATCCTATATACGAGAGACTATCGAAAGCCAGGGTTGCTAATTCATCACAACTTAGTACTTCTTTGCAAATCGTTATGACTGTGAGGTTTGATCCTTCTCACGTGTCCGAGTTTAAATCTGCGTCTTACTCTGGTTTAGACAGCAACTTGTTGCAACCAGCGTGCGTTTCTGTCAGTGGTTAACTCTTAAATTTTCCCTAAAAATCACCTTGCCAGAGAATGAATTACTAGCAAATCATTTTCTATTCCATATTTCTTCACTAATCCAAGTTTAATGGTCTCCATATCACAAGTAATCGAGTCTATAGTTACAGCAGTACCTCTCGAAAATGACTAGGGAGTAGTGGCAAGCTCATAGAATTCCTTGCCCAACAAAACACATTACCAGATAATTACTTGATAGGATATCATTTCCAAACCGATATTTCTTCGCAATACCTTGTGCTATTGCATAAATAATGTGCTCGATTCCAGACAAGAAACATCAATTATTTTCAAATTTCTTGCTTATGTACTCCAACACGGCGCAATGGTTAGTTTCATAGAAACCATAACTTTTTCAGAGAATTAGCAAGAAACTCTTCGCAAAACATAGTGTCATGGCGTAAATATTACCTGTTCGCGAGGCTACATTTGACACAAATCATTTCCAAATCGATATTTCTTCGCAGGACCTCGTGTCCTTGCATACATTTCACGATGTGCTCGCTTCCGGACAAGACTGACCAACTAGTAGCAAATCTCTTGCTTATAAGCAAGAGTTACAGTACATAAATGTTTTGGAACACGGCAAAATGGTTAGCTCCTTAGAATCCACGACTACTCAGAGTATTAGCAAGAAACCCTTCGCAAAACCTAGCGTCATGACCTGATTATTACATGTTGGCGAACTTAGATTAGACACAACAAACAGTTGCGAGGACGGGTTTACTTCGTCGGAAGCCAGTGGGGGAGTCCACCTCACCCCCTCCAGGCGAACAAGCGAGTGCAGCCGATCGCGCGGGGGTGGCGGCCTCTGGCGGCGGCAGGCGGCGCGCGCACGTGCGCCCACAAGGCGCCTTTCACAATGCCAGTAAACACACGCGCGCGCGTGCAAATAAACGCGGCGCACGGCACTCGGCGCGCCGCCCGCCACCGACCAGCGACCACCGACTGGCGGGCACAGCGCGGCTCACGCATCCACACGCACACCTCGGGACGGGACGGGACGGGACGGGGCGGCGAGCAGGGCACGCGCGTGGCGGTCGGTACGTACACGAGCACTTGGGGAGCGCGTGCGCCGCAGCGGGGAGCGGCGGAGGCCGCGGCGCCGCGGCGGCGGAGGCTGCAGGCGTTGGGGCTGCTACATGCTCCTTCCTCTTGAGGAGAAACGTGAGCCCAGTCGAGGCACGCTCGCCGCTCGAAGGGAGCCTTCACGTCCACACGCACACAAGCACACGCGCACCCGAAACGCAGCGGCCCGGCTCGAGGGGGGCTTTTTGCACTTCACCAAACACTCGGGGGAACTTTAAATTTAACCGGCGAGCCGGCGGGTCGGGTGGTTGGGTGCCGGCGGCGGCGGCGGGGACGCGCGCGCGGACGCTTCTGGCGTCGCGGCGCCGCGCGGCGTGGCACGGCGCGGTGCGGAGCGTCGTCGTCGCCTCCGCCGCCGCCGCCGCCGCCGCCGCCGCCGCCGCCGCCGCCGCCTGCTCATCCCCGCGTTATATTTGGAGCTGCGGCGCGGTGCCCGACGTGCGACGGCAGGCGGTGGAGGCGGTGGTGGAGGTGGCGGTGGCGGCCGCGGCGGCAGTGGAGGCGGCAATGGAGGAGGACGCCACGGTCGAGATGGACAGTGGATGCCGCGGTGGAGATGGAGGTGAAGGTGGAGGTGGATAAGGGAGTGGGCGGTGACGGCGGTGGAGGATTCGACGATGGAGGCGGCGGCGGTGGAGGCGGCGGCGGTGGAGGCGGCGGCGGTGGAGGCGGCGGCGGTGGAGGCGGCGGCAGTGGAGGCGGCGGCGGTGGAGGATTCGGCGGTGGAGTTGGAGGTGGTGATGGAGAAAGCGCCGCTGCCGCGAGCTATTTGGGCGAGATGAAGAATGGCGACGGGTCAATCGATGAATTCGATTGTTTGCGAAATGTGGATACGCTGGGCGCTGCCGTTGTGTTCCGTCTTCATCAGGAGTGTGTTTCGTCTGTGACTCATCTTCGAACATTAGTGTGTTCTTTGTCTCGGTTTCGATATACTTCAAGATTTCCTGTTGAAATGTACTGTCAATTTATCTGTAGTTTCCTATAATTCTCTCCTCTCCTTCCTTAGAATGTTTACGTCATCATTTTACCAATATAATTTGACGTATTCGTTTGTGCAAATATTCGAACGGATTTATGAATTAATTTGAATTAACTAATTATATTTCGTGAGGTGTTGTTTCATAAAGTCAATTTAGTGAAGTGTTTTATCTGCTATAACTGGCAATAAGGAAAATGCTTTCTTTAAAAAGATTCTATTTTCATTAAGAAAAGTCGTAAGAATTTCTTACCTAGGAGATGAAAAAAATAACATGAAGAGTGTATAACACTAAGGAAAAATATACGTTCAGTATTTTACATTTCTTTATTTCATTAGAAAAGTAATCACCAAGATTTAGGTAAATTTTATTATTCAATAAATCAAATCATTATAATGCTGATCACATACTATTTCCTGTTCATTTAATTTGAAAGAAATTCCAGTGAACAATAACAAAGGAACGTTGACGCAAAGTAAATTGATATATTTCCTTCCTACTTGAAGGAATGCAATATAGGGAAACAATTATTTGAAAATTGATGAGCCTAATTCCTTTTGTTGATAATCAAGGCATATAATACTTTTGTGGCGGTGCTGTTGAGAGGAAAGCTACTGTGTTTTCTTTCGTGTAATTTTCTCGAGATCGGGTTATTTTCAAGAAAAAAGCTGGTCTATTGCCAGCAGTGTGTCAGAGAGATGTCTCAAACACATTGTTACCCTAAGGAAATTGCTTAAATACAATCTTCAATAAATTGCGCAAACTATCACTGCTTCAGATCAGAATTGGCGAGTTCCCAACACTTACTTTTTTCAGGACTAAAGCAAACGCAACACTTCCTTTAAAATTGCGTCCCTGCTATTCTTGCTTGAGAGGAAGATTTTTTAGTGACTACATATAAGCTTCAAGGAAGTTAGTTTACAGTCAAATGTGTTGGAAATACACAATTCTCGGCACCGAATTTATTTGTTTAAGTAACAGTCAGATAACGATTTCGCTTTATCATCACTATAGTGTTTGGAATATACGAAAGGTCATTTGCATTTTAATGGACATTATACACGATAAGTTACATAACAGGACACCATTAAAATTGTAAAAGTATATTGAGTAACCGTCATTTGACTTTTCATTTCTCCATTTCAATTTTACTCGTGTTTAAAAAAAAAGTTTCTCTTCTTAAGATACGAAGAGTGTATTTTCAGGGCATCATTCCCAGTAGATGTAATGTGCTTTACCTAAATGCCATTGAGAATTCCTTACGCATCATCATTATGGAATTGCTCGTAAATATGGCATCGAATTCCCTATAAAATCACAAGAAAAGCAATATTAAGTCTATCTTTAATTTCTCTTCCATACTTTCCACCACTGCTTTACATCCCCCATTTCGCCGCTCTTTTCGAAATAAACGCCTGTCGGCCGCGCTCCCAGGCGCCAATGACCTGGCATGTGCGAGGCCTCACGCCCGCGCCGCGCCTTCAGCTGCGCCATTGTTTTCGCCTCCGCCGGACGCCAACGACTGTTTATTCTGGCGCGTGTTTCGGTTCGCAAGAGACCCAGTGATCGCCGCTCTTCGATTCAAGCCGCAGGCACAGATTGGGGCGGCTTGGTCGTAATTTTTTGCCCAATACCCAGTACTCTAAATATGCTTACATTGATGAAATAGTGTGTGTGGTGGGGGGCATGGGAGGGGAGGGGAGTGCAGTGTAGTGCAGCGCAGTGAAGTGAAGTGAAGTGAAGTGAAGTGAAGTGAAGTGAAGTGAAGTGAAGTGAAGTGAAGTGAAGTGAAGTGAAGTGAAGTGAAGTGAAGTGATGTGATGTGAAGTGAAGTGAAGTGAAGTGAAGTGTTAGAAAAGCTTATAAATCAACTTACAAATGACTCAAAATCAATCTCTAATTCTAATTGTAATTATATTTGTAAATATTCGTAATAGTTTTGTAATTGTCGTATATCTAGTTGTAATCATGTTTGCCACCAAGAATTTGCTCAAAGCGAACTTTAATAAATCTATCTATCTATCTATCTATCTAAATACAGTCATAGATAAACATATACCATTTGCACTCTTGCATGCAAACGTGCACATTCCTACTAGGGTAGCCGTAAAAAACAGTTTCTAAGTAAACATTTCCAAAGGTCCTTTGCAAATAGAAATTAGATTGGAATGCATCATAAGTAGGGGGCGGATTGCACAACTGCACAAACATCGTCAAAAATGATCAATAAAATGCTCTTAAAACGTTTTTAAAATGCTCTAAAACAGAGAAAATTACGTAAAAAATGTGATCAAAACCAATTCGGATGGACATATCAAGCTGTTGGATTTGATACTGACGTAATCGACGCTTCTTCCATTTGTTCAAGTGAACTCAAATCGCAAACTTTTGGTGAGGATTGTTCTTTACCAGGAAATTTGTCTTTAGTTAACCCAAAATCGCCCCAAACCGACAATGGCGGTCATTAATAGGGTCACAGATACCTTGGATTTCATAGTCGGCGGCTGACATTAAACTTTCTGAGCGAAGAAATCGAAAAAACTACTCAGCGAAAAATGCATTAAAAATGACGAAAAACAGTTTTAAAAATGACTTATTGGTCGAAATCGATGAAAAATGCAAAAAAAGACCTCTAAAAATGGCTCATCATAAAATGAATTTCTACACTAACGGCATTGTTCTAAAGTGAAAAGAAAAAAATGGCATTACATTAAAATCCGCCTCCTATAGACCGATTTTCCTAAGGATGAGCCAAAGTGACAGCTAGTTCTGGCAACATAGCTGAAGGTTCTGTGGTCGTTGTGCCCTTGAGCTCATAAGACTCCATTCCCGCATTCGTTCGTTTGCAGTTGGCTAACTTGTAAATGGCTTCGATGTTTCCTTTTGTGATGTCCTCGTCCGACAAAAATATAGTGCGCCGCGAGAAATAAATGAAATTAGGAGGTGCAGTGTTATGTGCTCTTCCGAAAAAATTCTTTTTTTCTATAAACATTACATTAAATTTAATTTTTGGGTGATAAATATTATGTTTATTTTAAAACCGAGACTTATTTATTTATTTATTTATTTTACGTCAAAAAACAGTTAAAAACTGCGTATGACGTGCTATGGGGAAAAGTGAATTGTGTGCACATTTTCAAAATTCTGTGATCCCTACACTAAGTCATATACTACTTAAATTTTGAATTTTTGAAAGGGAGAAAAACAAAACAAAAAACTCCCATGTAATAAAATCTATTTTCAAGGATAAACAAGCAATAAATTTTGAATTTTGAAAGGGAGAAAAAAAACAAAAAAACTCCCATGTAAAAAATCTATTTTCAAGGGTAAATAAGCAATACATTTTGAATTTTGAAAGGGAGAAAAAAAACAACTCCCATGTAATAAAATTTATTTTCAAAGATAAATAAGCAATAAATTTTGGCTCTTATTACTTCCTGCCGCGACAACATGGAAACGATAATTTGAATAATTGTATTTCCCACTGAATTCTAGAAGCCGTGCACAGAAAATGAAGTTACATTTATGTCCAGAAGCAAAACAAGGGGCCATCTCAGCATTTGCTCAATGGATCAGGGAAACTGGACGAAAAACCTGATCGAGATGGGGTCATTGACCCGAAAGCTGTGTTACAATAGTTGTTACAGGTTGATAATACTCATTTATACAGTCCAAATGGTAATTAATGCATTATGTATCATTGTTAAAACTAATGTTACTTTTCTTGTGATGCTCAGTATAGTCTCTAATTGTATAGAAACAGTTATGCAGCAGAAACGATTTCACTTGGGATTTAAACTTTTCTATTGAATTTAATCGTTTAATGTCATCTGGCAAAGTGTTGTAAAATAATGTACATGTATTGTATGTGAATTTTTTGTAATGAGCTGTTGATACTGTCACCCGATGAATATGATTTCTACGTCGAGTGTTATAGTAATAGACTTCGGCATTTTCTGAAAATATATTCCCGCCCTTAAGCAAGTCATTTTTACAAAAACCACTGATTCGTAAATAAAAAGACACGGTAATGGTAGAATTCCTAGATTAATGAAGAGAGGCTTACATGAATCACGTGGGTGGGATTTGGTTATTATTCGTACAATTCGTTTTTGTAATCTAAAAGTCTGGGAACTATAAGATGTATTTCCCCAGAATATTATGCCATATCTCAGGCGGGAATGAACATTCGCGAAGTATACACAACGAGCAGTATGAAGGCTGACTGAATTTGCAAGAATTCTGAACCCGTAGCATAATGAATTTGTGTTCACTTCATTTAATGGACGTTCCATTTGAGGTTTGACTGAATTGATAGACC
>BLKR01010939.1:0-42545 GCA_011170035.1 Teleogryllus occipitalis
ATACAATTGTAATGCACTGGGATTCAGCACCATTTGTTTGAGGCAGACAGCAAAGGCGGCAGGTGTCATAAAATATTTACTTTCTAGAAAATAAAGATGCCATCACGCAAATATAAATATATAGACGTCTATTATCGCGAATTATGAAAGAGTATTAAATTGATCATAGAGCGAATTGTGTAAGTACGAAACCGGTGGTAAAGGCAACAAAACAATGATGAGAAGAAATAGCAGTGCTTCATGACGCGAATGAATGTCGAGGAGAGATAGATAGCGAGGCAAGAGAGGTGTTCAACGTGATTTTAAGAATACTGATATATCTATAATGCTATACATTGGACGTTTACAACCATTGTACGGTGTATATAGCCCAAAATATAACGGAACTTTTTTTAAATATCTCTTAAAATGAGTGCCAAAAAGTAAACAACAATTAACATTATATTGACAAATTTAATAATAAATAACTAATGTTGAAATTTACTTCAAAATACATATTTTTATGTTAATTGTTAAAAGAAAATTATCAAATTTCTCTACGAGTAAACCTATTTAAAGCTTTCTTGACAAGTTTTATTATGCATATTTAAAGGTTTATAGATGTTTGCATTAGTCTAAATTTAAAAACAAACTATGAAAAAAGCGCTCACAACAATTAACAATTTTTGTACTTGTCATTATTTATGTTGAATATGTTATAATACTCGTATGTTAGACAACAGAAAAAAAGAAATTCATTTAAATTAAAAATACTAGTACTCTTTGGAATTGTACAACACTGATTCCTGCAATTCAAAAACCACCCAGATAATGTTCAACTCCATGGACTAGACCAATTAGCTAGCAATATACCTCAGTCAATGTACTTGCAGTCATTGACTGTAACAATGGTTATAATGAGTTTGTCATTTTCGTAACTACCATTTCGTAACTATCATTAATATACTCTCTTTTCTCATAAAAAATATATAAACTAATATATAATATTACAAATTGTATAGCGTCGTGGGCCAGGGGGTCTAGTGTTGAGCCGGTTGACACCATCTCTACAGCACAGGTCCGCAGAGAACCGTCCGCCTATGGGGTGGCTGGGCAGCAGGGGGGCATGCGCGCCGGAGAGGAAGGCGCAGGGAAGTATGTGCGCCAGGCACTAGCCGTCCACAATGAGCTTTCCCGTTATAATTTCCCCCGCGGGAAGCTGGATTTCCCCGCGGGGTGCTCGCTCCAGGGGTTATCTCGCCGCCGCCACCGCCGAAGGCTCGTCCACCGCGCCCAGCCCTTCTGTTGTTCGATGGCGGTCAAAGGTTTCGCCGGATAATGGCTCTTACGGCGAGGGAGGTAGCGCTAGATTAGGCCCAATCGCCGCGCAAAGATCGGCTCGTAGCGCCTACAAATAGCCCCCAACCGAATTTATTCCCTCGTGCAGAACACGAACATAACCCTCGGCGTATTAATATTCAATTCAATTAAGCCGGGTTGCTTGAAAGGCTGCGAGGAATATCTCTTTAAAGTTGAAACGATGATTCCCATTCATTCAACGATGGTGTTTTATACAGGGAGAAAAGAAAATGCACTTCACCGACCTTTGATAAAACGCATTCTAAAAATCTAAATAGAGCAAAAAATTATACGATGTGCATTGCACCAGTGAAGTCAAGGTCGTTAATTTTCAACGAATACATAATATTCTTATTAGTAGTTCGTTAGGGCGAGTCACGTAGCTTTAGCACCATCTGCAGTTTTTGAACGTCCTTGCCTTTTGATGCATGTATTGTTTACAATTCGTCTCGGTTGTGTTTTAGGAGCAAAATTTGGATTTTGGTGGTGATTGTGTTTGCATCAATTGGTTTTCGTGGTGTATTTTGTAGAGAAATTCGGATAGTGGATTTTATTAATTTTACCGAACTAACGAAATAATTTCGTTTACTGTTGGGTCTTAATCTATGAAATGTCTATATTGTTCTGCTGTGTACTTCCTGTATGAGAGAAATTCTGCAAACCAGATTACTTTCTTGCTTAAATGAAAAAATAAGTTTGCCTTCGAGCAACATGTCAAAAGAAATGAACCAGTTTTTTATAGATGATGGGACATCCAAAACTTCAGAAATAATATCAGTCAATATAATTATAGTCTGCCTTCTGTGTCATTATTTTGAAAATTGTCTCTTTTTATTTGTAATTTGTTATTAAATTTTAATTATATACTATTAGAATTATATATAATTATGTACTACATTATTGCAGATGTACCTGAAAATGAGGCGACATCCCGTCTCGAAACATTACCAGTTACCCATTACTCTCCCATTACCAGTTTTTTTAATAAAAAAATAATTTCAGATCATGAATGACTTAAAATTAAATTAATTTATTTAAAATCTAGTCAGTCTATAAACAAAGAGGAGTACTTAAATAATTCTGAACATTTACAACTGTCCATAATTACGCTAGTGCTAGCCACATGGCAAGGCGAGGTAGAGCAGGAAGGTCCAGATGAGGCAGGGTGAAGCGACGCGGGACAGGGTTAGGAGGAGTCATGTAGGGCTGGCGGGTAATACTGCCACTGAGAATGGCGGGTCGAGAAAAGGACAGGATAGGACAAGCCACAGTGGGTCAAGGCGGGATACCTGTTAGGCGGTGATACACCTACATAGAATCCATTCGTTTTCTTGTCTATAGAAGTTATGTTTAATAAATACCCGGCAACGCAGGGAACTTCATCTAGCGATTTAATAAAAGCGCTAATATTAGAAGCCAAACTCCATCATGTATGATCATCGAATACCAAAACCTGCGCGAGAATTGATCGTAAATTTTTTAAAGCATTTTGTATTTTGACGAGTCTTGATTTATCAGTGAAATTACAAAAGGCACCAATAATAAACAAACCTTACCGTGATATTATTGTGAATGACATGATTTTTTTCGTACAGGAATAGATTGTAGGAATGGAGAAAAAATGTAATATGCCTGCTCTCTATTGCTTTGGGACTCATACTAAAAATCCTACTGGCGAGCTATTATGGCATTTGACCGGTTTGATACGATAGTGAAATTTAGTCTTCTGAATGCTATAAAAAGATAGTTCACATTACTAATGACAAATCGTTTCAATTACATATGTGTAGCATATTTGTAGCATCAATTGGAAATACGTTATTGCTCCTGAAGCATTCCTTGCAATTTGTACATTTCTGTGGAGGTTGTGGCATCGGTTAATAGATAACGCAGCAAATTATGGCATAAACTATTTTAAGTTTGTGTAAAGTGAACGAGTTTTGCAACTGATGAAACAATACGCAGGAATAAATCCGCGAATTTACTCCACATAAAGATGTGAGAAAAATATTTCCGACATAAGCAAATCAAATGTAGTTCTACAAAAACTTGGTGAGAATAAATTATTTCATGATATTGACTATTTATGTAAACGTTTTAGAGAAGAATATTGTAGTGAAACTCTGAGGCAAAAAAAGTTTCAATTTGTAATAATGTGAAAATTTCAAAAAATTTGAAGTTTATTCCAGCACATTTGCTTTTGAAATAGTAAATAGAAAACATTTTTTCATGATGAACTTTCATTGAAAATCGACGATGTTGCTAGATGCAATGAGAATATTTATCAAAATCATAGTAATTTCATTAGTCAAGAGTAGAATGGAACAGAGAGGGAAAAATTAATAGGACCGCAAACCGAATATTCACCTAAAATCGATAATGTTGATATATAAATGCAATTAGAGCATTTGTTAAAAGCACAGCAACTTCGTTAGCCAAAAGTGGAATGGAACAGTGGAGTGACAAAAATGGTATAGAAGCGGAAACCACATACTCACCTGAAATCGACAATGTTGTTACATAATGAATGAAATCGAAACATGTGTCAAAAGTGTATTAAGTGAAATAGAACGACATGCAAAACATGGTATAATACATCGTATTTCACGGTATTATCACCAGTAGCGTAATAGTACTGCCGTTAAAAAATGTTTTTGAACAAAAATGTTTATTTCAATTAATGTTTACAGCAAATTACGAAAACTTCATATATGTGCTGTTTATACTGACCCAACTTTTAACGAAAATAAAAAGCATCTCGACCACAATATTAATAATTGTACGAATAATAAGCGAATCCCACCCACGCGATTATGGTAAACCTCTCCTTATTAATCTAAGAATTTTACTATTACCTTGTCTCTTGATTTACGAATCAGTGTTTTTTGTCGAAAATGACTTACTTAAAGGCGGGAATATATTTTCAGCAAACGCCGTTGTCTATAACAGTCGACGTAGAAATCATATTTATCAGGAGGTGATCACAAAATTATGAAATCGTGTACAAAATTCACATCTCCCATAGCACGTTACACACAATTCTTAACTATTTTTGGCGTAAAATAAGTAAATAAATAAGTAAATAAATTAATAAATAAACTTATGAGCCTCTGAGATCTATGTTATACATTAGATACTGCGAGAAGTTTGTAGGTGCACCACAAAATTAAACTTTCTTCGGATCTTTTGCGGATCTTTCCGGGCTACGCGTAACTTCAAGAAAATATATATTGAATTATAAATAATGAACTTGTAGCTATCCCTCATTGAAAAATTGTGTGTGTGTATGTACACTCACACAATTTGCTCATCAGTTTCTGCGAGCTCTGGCTTCCAGCAGATTTATGAAACAATGATTGAGATGAAAGCCTCAACCCATTATCATCTCTACAGCAACAACATAATAAATTTACATTGCCCAAAATTATCAACTTTATCATAATCATCAAGCGGCACAGGAAAACCGATCATCAGCAGCAACTTCAATTCTTCCATGACATCTCAACGCACATATAGAACCTAGAAGAAGAGACACCTTACCATGTCAGTAATCAGCCTCTAACTTGCAGCATAATATTCCAATAATGATTGCTAGCAGTATGGATATAGTTGATTTACGTTTTTGCGGAAAACTGTGTGCAAAGTAGGACAAGGATGGTGAACCCTATTCTAAAGAAATTGTTGGCAATTCAAATAACATGATCTCTTCCCATAGTCAGAATCGTTTAAGAGTATTAGCCAGTTTACAAGAGTCAGAAACAAAAATGAACATTTCACACGTATACGTACGATGTTAGAAACCATTCAGAATTCAACCAATGATTAAAAATTTCTTTAAAAAAAAGGAGTTTCGGCTTAACTAAAATACAACAAACTTGAAAGTCTAGGCAGAAACGTGAAGACTGTAGAACCAGAAAGTCTATTTTACCTGAAAAAAGTTGTCGCCTCACACATATCCAAATCCCTTTTCAAAATACTAGTAAAATCACTAGTAAAATCACTAGTAAAATAACTAGTAATTAAAGACATACACCATTCTATAAGTAAAGAGTAATTTTAGAATCTACTCAAAAATTTCCAAGACATCACAACACAGGAAACCACTTAGCAATGTTATTCAACAAAAAGAACAGGAAGACTTTCTAATAAATATCTACACAATGGTCATATATATTACACCTTATAACATAGTTAAAACAAATCAGTTCTTGCATTCTGGCAATATGCATGTGACTTATTAACCCCCCACGCTTCGGTCTAGATCAGGATTATACACTATTTTCATCAGGGCTGTACTCACGCAAAACGGGTACAAATGGAGCGATTGCTCACTTCACATACGTGCTATGACATATAATAAATACAAGTAATAGTTTGATCATTAGATTACCATAATTACACAAAACACTTCGTTACCCGTCAACAAACACTAGCCAGCATTGTGGGGAGCCCCACATCCATTGTTCGCACACCCTATTGTATGATACATTATGCTGCACCCATTGTTCTGAGGAAAGTGGGCGAGTTGAGTTTATTCACGTGGTTGTGTGAGAAATCCGCCGCATACACCAACTTAACGAAAATTATTTACAATATCACACACTATAGTTTTATATTTTATAAAGGAAAACCACAATCACTTGCGTAAAATGCGATGTGTATATATTATAATGTTAGTGTAATATATTACAATGTTTATAGTGTGTAAACAAAGAAAACTGAGGCAATGCAGAGAATAACTCTTTAAACAAACAGGAGGTTTATAACAATACAAATTATATTTTCTCAAACAATAAATACTTAGAAACTTTTCACAAAAATTTCAGGATTTTCTCTAATTATTTCATTTAACATCACAAACAAAAGTAGCCCACAAATAGTTTGATAAAGATACCTTCACTATTATTGATCTGTTTTATATTGTAACGATACCGAATATTGTGCCCCGGATAATCGCAAACAAAATGTTGTGTAATCACGTGCTGGCGCCTTTTGCGTCTTTTCTGAGCCGTCGGGCGGCTAATTCATTCCACACAGCTGCCGCCGCGACATCTCGGCGCCAGGCAAACGGGGAGGGACTGTGTTTGTTTTCGCCAACGCCGACGCGGGTCTATCCCTGGGGATCTAGCTGGGAAGGGGGGCTGCGCAGTTTGGAAACTCCGGGAGAGACCACCTGCGTTTATTTACAAAAAGTGTGCGAGTGAGAGCGTATCATGGAGAATTCCGCTCGACACACCGGCAAGACGCAAGAGTTTATTGGACCAAATTTAGTTAAGACGTAGGAACTTTTCGCCAAAAGAAGCACGTTTTAGTAAAATTTCTGGAAACTTCTAGAACATTTGGGAAACTGGGGGGGAGAAAAGGCTTGTGAGCGCTGGCGTGCGTCGAGCAGGCACATCAGAACGGTGGGAGAGATCCCAGTAGACGCATCAGAACGGTGAGAGAGATCACAGTAGGCGGATCAGAAGGGTAGGAGAGGTGAGCGCTGAGGCGCGCTCCCCTCGCAGAGCAGTAGAGCGGGAGAAGGGCAGTATCCCTTTACTTTAAATTGAGGACGAGTAGTTCCTCCGGTAGCTCATTTGTCGAGTATATTTTCTTTTGATCTCTGCCGATCACGCCCGCGTCGCCCGTCACAATTTACGTGACGATTATTATCGCGTTGCCGGACACCTGAGTCTTGAGCTGTCGTCACTTTCATCGTCACCATCACTGCACCACCGCCGTCGCCGCTGCCGCCGTCGCCGTGGTCACGCTGCGCCACCGCAACCGCCGACGCCGACGCGGGACTCAAGGACTTCCATGCGCTCACGGGACACGCCGCCTGGTGTGAGGTTCGGCGACCTGTGGAGGTTGCCCACCCCAGCGGACCTGCCTGCAAACGGTGACTGTGTTTTGATTTGTCGAGCTGCGGCAAAATCTTCAGCACGCCCTTCAGGCGCAATGCTTGTTTATAAAAGAAACTTTTATCCAGGGGGTATAGTCAGCCTCCAGGAAGTGCTCGCCGCGCATTGGCGACTTCCTTACAATATTAAGTTCCCTGTAATGTCTTAGCTTTATAGCGTGAAAATAGAAGAAGTAATTACTCACACCTTGATTTTTGTATGCTAAAAATTTAAGTCTTTCATTAAAGTTCATTTGTGTTCTAAGTAATTTTTTATTAATTCATCACGTAGCTAAATCCGTCTACCATCCATGCTTCTTTAATCTACCTAGGTACATGCTTCCTGAGCTAGCCGGCCACACGAGCCCAGGTAAGCACAGGTAGGTTTGGGAGACCGGGTTTGGTGCAATATATATCTTCGTGTATACTCCTTGCACATTAAGAGGTCTAACTACGTGGAGGCAACCTATTGTATTATTAACTAGTTATGAATTACCCTGAATTTAAAAAAAACAACAGATAATAACACTGGATTTAGACAATAAAAAACATCAATTTGTCAAAGCAAAAATATTATGTATTATTGCTGGATATTTATAAGTCCAAATTTTTGGTTTCTTCAAAAAAGTAAACCATTATTCACAAATTAAGAACACATAAATAAAATTAAAATTAGTGGCCATGTACTATATATTGTAACTTATTCACACAAAATTTACACAGTTCTTACCAAAAATACTATTTACAAGGAAACTTAGCGTGTAGTATACAGATTTATTACACATCCATCAATTTCAACGTATTCAAACAACAAAACTGTTACATAAAACTATAGTTGTTCTATTGCATACATCAGCCCACTTATACGTCGTAAAATTTGAATTTCTTAGGATATCAACATTTTCAATATTACATATTTCTTATATAATAAATTGTTCAAGCCAAAAATTGAGAGCAGCCAATAATGGTGGAAAAGAGGAAAGTAACAATAAATAATTCAAAATTTCATACACTATTATTAATCCTCAATAATGTTATAAATGTACATAAATAATTCAATTTTTCTAATTGACTCCCAAAACGAATTTCAAATTTCCACCTATTATTATTATTATTATTATTACTATTATTATTATCATTATTATTAGTGTCACTGTCCTAGATATATTTCTTAAGTTTATACCTTAATTAATTTCTCTCTCACTCTTTTTGTGGACATCATGTTTAGTGATGCTATGCTTCGTTCTTGATTCTTCTGTTTTTCAGTATTATGTTGCCATTTAATGATTATTGTTTTATCAAAAATTAAACTACTCGTGTTTGATGTGTTTTCTAATGCACAGTTTTCTCCACCCGTCATTAAGTGACACGTCTACCATCCCACATAAAAAATACACATAATTATGCCCATATAAAAATGTAATTGTGTTACTTCAATGATAGCACCCTCACTCCACGTTAATATTCATTGTTTTGTTAGAAACTCTGGTTGAAATAAAAACCGAGGAGAATAAATAAGTTTTCCACGAATACCATGAAGAGTCGCTGGCGCGACCGGAAAGCGTGGATTTCACCAGGCGAGAGAGAGTGCGATTGAATCCTCTACTAGCGGCGGCTCATACACGTCCGCTCGCATACGCGGAAGTTTGGCACAGGTTTACTGGTTTTTATTTATACATAAAGGAAGCATGCTACGGCTTGAACGGTGGAGTTGGCTAGAGTGCTTACCAATTCCAAAGCATCGATTCAAAGTGAATCCGACCTAGGCATGTATATCTCTGTATTTTGTCCCTCGTGTGTTGTGCAGAGGATCGTAGCATTTTAGAAACATCAGATCCGAGAAGCAAGCGTTTTTGGTATTCATCGTAAAGAATTTAGACAAACTCTCTTGTCTGGGTGGGGTAAGCCGGTAATCCACTTCGGGATTTATGTTTGTCTATTATTGTAGGAATAGGACATGTAGAAAAATCAGACATTTTATACAAGTTAGCTGGTCAGAATTATTTCATTCCATTCTTTCCCTTCTTTATTCTACTCATTATTGTATCACACGAGATGCAGTGTCTTTTAGTCCACCAATAACTGAGATAATAATATAACTAGTCAAGAAAATGAAAATGTTCACACATTACATTCAGTGAAGTTCTTAAGGGAGTTTCCCGAAATCAAAAAAAAATATTATATAATTAGGGAACGGAATTAATTGTAATTAAGAACTCAAAATATGTACACATATCTACTAATGTTTCAAAAATATGTACGAAAAATCGTAAAAATGTAAAGTACAAAATTCATGATACTGCTTAAAATTGTCCCATACTGGCATTTACAGATTTTCGAACACAAAATGTAGCTGATCAGACCTTAAAATAAATTCAGTAAGGATAAGTAACGTTCAACATCTACAGAAGTATTCGGACACTTTTCTTAACTAAACAATGTACGTTTGGAAAGAAATATAAACTACATACGTAAAATGTACATTGTTGTTTACGAGAAGCATGTGAACAGTCTCAGTGTATAGCCAGTGACATAGGGTTTGAGACCAGCCGGAGACAGATTTTTAACACTCGAAAGATCGTTCGGTCGAAATCAACCACCCCCTGAAGAAGAATTCTATCGATACTTACATTCACTATAATACAACATGTTGAAAGACTAGTCGGCAACTGTCCCGGCTGGGGCAGTTCCCGCTAGAGGAGATACTTGGAGAACAACAAGTGCCCCATGTCGATCACATAAAGCACAAAGAAGTGTTTCCATTGATCCCGAGAGATCAAAATTTCAGGAATAGTTCCAAATTTAGTATCCCTGACATAGAGGTGTATATTTCTTGGGGGGGGGGTGCAACAAGCGCACCAATGGCTTGAAGTGAATGTTTGCTAGATTTCGATCTATGAACTCTTATGAAACATGAGCAAACACGTGGTTGCAAGTGCATCTGTTTCACAAATATCCGTTCACCCTTAATTCCGAGAACAAAGTTTCTGAGATTCAGGGGTTTAGTGTGAATTTATGGCAATGGTAGGGAGGACATAGAAGCTTTGTTTCACTAGAAGACAATTCCCGAAACGTGTATTGAAAACTGTTTTTGAAATATTCCGTTTCGGCAAGTAAATATATTAAAATAAAATGGAATGTATATTAATAGACATAATATGCTAAATAAAATTGATTTAATCCATTCAGAACGTCAGGAAAACACTAAAAAATTACAGAACGAAGGTATTTTTCACCGAAACATATGTATACACACGAAAACTCATTCCCTAGTTATGCTATTGAACTACAACACTTGCAAACAAGGACAAAACTACAACTGATTTTAATTTTAGAAACTTGGCATGTCATTCAGAAATCAAATCATTGTAAACCACAATTACGTACGCTTGTTTTTTCCTTAATGACTGCCTTGAGAAAAGATCAAGACAGCCACAAGTAGATTCTATTGCCGATTGTCAGATTCTTTCAACGTAATATTTTCTCCCGTGCGAGATGTCAAAGGCTTCTCTGATTGAGGCTGACAATCTGCTCCCTCATTTCCATTTGAAAGCCTGTTCTTCCGACGGAAAACTTCATCAGGCGATAAAGTGTGTTCACGAAGCCTTGCTTTGAACCATTTCGGCAGTAGGCGACAGTATTTCGGGAATCAATACAAAGTTTGATGGCAGTCCTCCCTCGGTTGCTCCTCGAACACGCCCCAAGTCTGACATTTCATTCTAACTTTCCAAACAGAGTAACCGGAGGTGTGAATCGAAAGTCTTGACTTGTTAACTTACAGCCAGAATCACTGCTAATAGCAAAGACGGACGACCTTTCGCCGTACTATTGGTTCGTCATTGCAAATTAAGTTATTATTTTACACGCCACAACATGGTTTCCTACAATGTTTTGAGGAAAAACGTATTGGGGGAAAGGCAGACAGGCATTATTTCTGATACATTTTACAAAGCTATGAATTTGTAACTGATAAAACAAAGAATACTGAAAAATAATATCCTAAATAATATGTATAAAATACCTTTATCCAAATTTACTTTCAACTTCAGAAATGCCCTTAAATGTACGTTTCACTGCCTTATATCGTATAGATCTTTTTATAAAAGCGCAATTATTCTCTTTCGATGCTTGAAAAAAATAATAGAAAGCAACTGTGGGGGTTCCTGTTAGGCAATGGACTGATGAATTACGATGAAACCACCCACATTCCTGAAATGCTCAGCGGTAGTGTAATTGAAGTTTAAGGAACTCTTACTTCAGGAAAGTAATAGATATGTAATTAAGGTCATTCAAACACATTGTTTTCTTTATATTATTTACTAATTAAACATTTGTTAGAAGCCCATATAAGAGATGTTATTATGAATTGCTGCCCACGTGCTGTCAAGACATTCACATTGTGCGGCACAGAAGCCAACGCACGTATTTTCACAGTCCATCCGGCTGCGACGTCAAACTCTGCGGGACGCAAGTGATACCGTCCCAAACCAGCTATGGCCACCTTGTGAGAGCCATAACTTGGGAACGGACTTTCATGTATTTTTTTATTGATTGATTTTTTCGTGTTTCCAGGCGCGTCAACGGTTTTGATCATTAGTTCCGTAAGTGTAGTGCATATTTTTTCTTCTCGGGAGATGGCGGTGATCTTCCCCCGCTTGATGGCGAGAACCGGCACCGACCTACCGTCAGCTAGTGGAGTTTCCCCCTAACCAGGACTCGCCCACCAGCGGGCCACCGCCCCAGCCGCGACAACCTCTAAGCTCCGATCGGTCTCCCGGAATATGTAATAGTGCATGTTAGTGTAAGTGTATGTGTTTAAGGGGAGAGGATAGGACAAGAAAGAGAAAGGACAGATCGCGCGCGGTTGGTAGGGTACTGCGCCGGCATTCGCCTGGTGTTGATCGGAGAAACCACGGAAAACTACCGAAGAGAACAGACGGCCGCTAGAATTCTCTTCCTGCAAGCGACTGAATTCGACCTAGCTTGAAACGCTAATGTCGAAAATCCTGCCACAGTCAGGACTCGAACCTAGGACCTCCCAGAGGCGCTGCAGTGACATCAGTTGATGCACTGAGCTACCGCTCACGGTGATTTTCATATAAATACATATTTTTACAGTGACAATATAACTGCATTTACTAAATAATTTTAGATTTAACACGACATTCTGAACAAATTGGAATCATTTTCAATTGACATATTTTTGCATATTTTGGTATAATTCCATATGTTTACATATTTTTACATATTTTTTCTATTACTACGTATTTCGTTCCATTTTAATATATTTATAAGTCGAAAATGAACATTTCTCATGTGAGTTCGAAATATGTTACTTGAAAAATAACTTTGCAACTGAAATATTTACAAAGCCACATAATGCGCTTGAATTAACGCCAGACCTGCGCTATGAATTATGAAAACTTACCCTTCCCCCCTCCGCTTTCATCTGCTTCTTGGAAACCGTGCATTCGGGATCAAGGATGTGCGGATGTTTGTGAAGCAGAAGGAGCTTCAACCATGTGCTTACTCGTTTCATAGACCCCATGCGTAACTCGATAAAACAAGTATTTAAGGTCATTCACAAGTAACATGTCATTCACTTATCGCCTTTTGGCTTTTCTGGAGTCGGGGGAGGGCGTATGATCCCTTTACCCCCCTCTTTCTATCACAGGCTACAGGGTACTATTCACTTGAGCGCCGGCTCTTCGTAAACAACATTGTATGAACTACGAAAGTACTATATATTTCGGATGAAACTAGCGAATAATTGGTTTTGTAGATGTAGGATTTTCTTTCAGCTTCTCTGATTCCATGTTATGATCTGATCGGCAAAGTACTGTGCTCGGAAAACGCTTAAAGAATGAAATTTTAAACATTACAACTAATTTTCATTTCGCATATTTTCTATTTTTTCTTACATATTTTAGTAAAATAATACACACACGTATATATATATATATATATATATATATATATATATATATTATAGAGTATATATATATATATATATATAAAAGTATATATATATATATATATATATATATATATATAGCGGATGGCTCCCTCCTCGCGAGTGACCAAAAAGCAATGCATTCTGGGTAGATGGTGTTTAGCTGCCAGTCATAGCGGTGGCGCAGGTTAGTGTGGGAACCAAATGGCAGGGACGCTTTTAGCAATTTAATATATTTTCTTAGTTTACTATGAAACACAGCGCGATACAAGTCCAGAATTAATCTGCACAGTTACTAACTAGACTGTCATACGTGTGAGACACATTATAAATATATAGTTGCTGGAACAGTAATAAATTACAATGTTCTCTTGAATTTAGAGTGGTCTTTGTATCAGCCAAATTGTATCTTTGAGATTTTCCCATCACATTATAATTAAAATGTTAGGAAATAACTACTAAATAATTATGTTAACATGAGTTTAAATACCTCGCTTTTAACAACTGGCAAAATCGGAGTTGCGTAAAAAGTATAAAACCTACCAACTGGTGCCAATCAGCTCCGGTCTCTCGAAAAAATAAATTCGCGCCGCGATAGTGAACAAGCGCCGAGAACGCTCTCTTTCTCCGCTGCCGCTGCCGTCACAGCCCTTGTTGCCGCGTGGTCTAGCCCTGTTAGGAAAGGAACGCCCCTCTCTTCCTCTCAGTTCGTTGATACGAATTTTCATGTGTGGAAATTTAAGAAACGCGGCGAAAACAACGAAGGAAGGGTTGGCGCATCTGTAGGGATGTAAGCGTTCAGCGTCCTCGTTTACGCACGTCTAAAATATTTCAAGTCCACTCTGAGGAACCCAATCAGCACCCAGGGTTGCCACTTTACAACCTAGAGCTTTCATGGTACGATTGTTTTGGAGGAAATCTGTCCACCCTAATATACGAATGGTTTCAACAGGCGAGCAGCGAAATTTGATTGGACAAAGTAAACCCTACACTGCTACCTGTCGTCTCAAATTCAGCAAATCAAACATCAGAACATTTGCGTAAAATTTAGAGGAATAGCTGTCGTTAGATAGGCGCACCAAATCATTCTTTCTTGCTTACAAGAATTTTTTTTGTTATATAGGTCGCATCAACATCTAGGTCATTAGCGACCACTATTGGAGTTAACTTTATGGTAACTGTGAAGATGAACTGATATGGTGATAATAAGGTGTGAAAGGACGAAAACAAATACAACCACGGCGGGACTCGAACCTGCGATCCTTCGGCCTTAGCCACTACTGCCTTAGCGATCTCGACCACCGGATCAGCGCTTACAATAATTTCGTTATATTCTGGTTTCAGGAGAACGCGGCTCATCCTGCCGTTGGCGTGTGCATGCGCGTCCGCCGAGTGTGCACAAAACGTGCAAGAGTGACATTTCTCTATCGGGGCGATATTTCAGCGACAGTGTGCTGAAGGCATTGCAATTGCTGGCATGACATGACGGGCGCTTACGGAGCCTTATCGTCCTGGTATGTTCCGCTGGGCATCCTGGTAAGGTCACTCCGCCCATGCCACCTGAGTCGCGCCGCTGATGCTACCCCCTGCCGCTGCCGCCACCGCTGATGCTATCCCCTGCCGCTGCCACCGCCGCTTATGCTACCTTCTGCCACTGCCACCGCCGCTTATGCTACCTTCTGCCACTGCCGCCGTCGCTGATGCTACCCCCAGTCGCTGATGCTACCCTCAGCAGCTGCCACCGCCGCTGATGTTACTCCCCTGCCGCTGCAGCCGCCGCTGATGTTTCCCCCTGCCGCCGCCGCCGCTGTTGCAGTCACGCTGTTGTTTTGGCCACAGCTGTTGCTGTTTCTGCCGCCGCTGATGCAGGCTTCCTACCGTTGCGCCGGGACCTTGCTGTCCATTATGCGAGGCACTGAACGAGGGCGACGAGTGACCACAAACAACAGAAGCAAAAGAGTAGCATGTACATGCCATGGATCAAGAGGCATGAATGTTAAAATTAGACAGTTACTAAGTGAACCACACCACGGCATTACACGAATATTTCATTTATTTAACACACATTCAGTTAAATTATCATACATTTATTCTTTGTAATTTTTGTATTGACCACGCCCTGCTTTTTCCCACAACCCAACGGGGTTAGAAAGGCAATGTGCAAGTAATTAACTATTCCCCTTCCACACAAGGGTTAGCGTGCAGGTAGGTAGGTTGAACAAACCTTTGCCACCAGCCGTAGCCACGGCCAGCCAAGAGTAAACCATGATTCATCGATTGACTGATTGATGTATACGGGCACGGCTACTGCAATAGTCATTAGCCTCGTTAATGTAGTAAATATTTTATTTCGTGAGATGGCGGTGACTCCTTCCCTAATGGATTGTGAGATCTGGCGTCGAATCACACGTCGACTTGCAGGGGATTACCTACTGAGTTATCTCCATCCTCTCAGCGGGGCACCGACCCAGCGAGAACAAACTCCAAGCCCCCGACTGGACTAGTGATATCTGTGTAGTGCATGGAAATATTTATGTCCGTTTGTTTTTTTAGAGGGAAGTATAGGACAAGAAATAGAAAGGAAAAATCGCGTGTGGACTGTAGCCTGTTTTGTTACATAACTGCTCCGGCATTCGCCAAGAACTGATCAGAGAAACCACCGAAAACTGCCGTTCAGGGCACCCGTCTACTCGAATTATCCACTACACCGTGAGTGGTGTCGTCGAGGGAAGGAGGCACAAGAAGCGCAATATAAGCTCGATGATCAGCACATTAGAACGACAAATGTCCCCCGGCTACAATAGCACAGAGACAAGGCCATTGAGAGCTCAGAGGAATCGCTGACAAGGGGTTCCTAGTGTTTCTTCCGATCTTTCCTTCCTCGTTCTTTTCTCTTCCTTGACACATACCTACTTACCTGCACCACACTACCACCATGTGGGAAGACCAGTCGGGAACATAAAAACCTGTCCCGATTGGGGCGGTGCCCACTGGAGGAGATTTCCTCGGGAGGGGGCGGTGATCATCCCCCGCTAGATGGCGTGATCTCCGGCTCCCACCTACCGTCGGCTTGCAGGGTTTTTCTCCAAGCAGGTATCTCCAACCAGCGGGGCACCGCTCCAGCCGGGACAAGCTCTAAGCTCCCAACCAGTCTCCTACCGCATATCAACTATCGCATGTGTGGTAGTTTAGTGCACGTTAGTGCAAGTGTGTGTGTGTAAGGGGAAGAATAGGACAACCAAGAGGTAGGAAATATCGCGCGCGGTCCGTGGCCCATTTGTTAGGGTACTGCTTCATCATTTGCCTCGGGTTGATCGGAAAAACTACGGAAAACTACCGATCAGAGCAGCCGACCTCTAGAATTCTCCTCCAGACAGCGACTGAATTCGACCTAGCTGACAAGCTAGTGACGAAAATCCTGCAATCGTCGGGACTCGAACATAGAACCTCCCGGTCAGAGGGACTGCAGTGACATCACTTGATACCCTGAGCCATCTCTCCCGGTCTCAGAAGCGGAAATTCCAGAAATCGACCCGAGGAGTAGATCGGTGGCGAATGTCACGTTCCAGTAGGGGAGGAACATCTTCACGATTCGGAATGTAACATGAACTAAACGTACGACCTACATAATAGACACACTCGGAAACAAAAAACTCACTCGCCTCACTCGCCTCACTCGCCTCACTCGCCTCACTCGCCTCACTCGCCTCACTCGCCTTTCTCGCCTTTCTCGCCTTTCTCGCCTTTCTCGCCTTTCTCGCCTTTCTCGCCTTACTCTCAATCTCACTCCCCAATGTCCAGTCGTGCACTAGCAACTAGGAACGTTCCGAGTTTCGAGCAAAAACAGCAACAAGCAGCTGCACTAGCAACGCGCTTCGCGAGCCGCAAAGAGACCGGTCGGCAGCGGCGTTCGTCTGGCGAGCCGCACGGGCGAAGCATGCCAGGCAGGCAGCCGCACACAGGTGGCGGGGCTGTCCCTTTAATCTCCAGGGCGCGCGCGAAATCCTTTTGGCTGCTTCTAATCAGCCCGCGCGCCACGGCGCGCTGGATGCCTCAAGGGCCCGCGAAGCGCCCCCTCCCTCCCCCCAGCGAGGCTCCTCTGCCGGGCATGTATGTTCACCGCCCGCTGAAAGGCTCTTCGCGCCTCGTCGCTCCCATTTCTCACGCGAAGCTCCGCAGCCCCGCCAAGCGCGTCCGCGGGCGGCCCACGCGACGGCCACGAGTTACGCCAGGCATCACCCGCCGTGGCGTCCTTCGCAGCCGCCCGGATTCCGTTATGGAAAACAACATGCTTATACTTGGGTTTTTCTAACGCGGCATCTGTGGGTAGTATCTCCAAGATGGAATTCGCCACGACTGTTTGCTTCATTCTCAGTCCTGCCGCTAGAGTCGCTTGATCTGCTGTACTGCTTGATACGGTCGCGATCATGCGACATCTTGCGGCCGGACCAAGATAGAAGCACAAAGTCGTACCGAATTCCATCTTGGAGATACTACCCACAGATATAACATTAAATAAAGCTGGTATACACATTCTCCCTTGTGACCAGTGTCTTAAATTCAGAAAGGATACATGAATTCTACACCGGTAGATAGATACGCGGGGAAATATATTACACTAAATAGTAGCGAATATCAGAAAACAAAGTACTTGAATATTTATCTAAAATAAACAACAATTTAGTTTTACTCGTAATGAATTTATATTGCACGAGAAACAGCGCGTCTAACCTTGTTCTAGGAAAATAGTTTTATTGCATTTAAAGCATTCGTTTTCTATAAATTTTTGTCTTTTGACCTTAGGTACACACACCATCTCACGCCCTCAATTATTTCTACTTTGCTCGTACGCTGGTTTATACTTTTAACAGAATGCATAATGAAGAGCACTAAGTCAGTCTTGATGATGGAGAGCAAAACAGTAGATTTTTGGTGAGGGGGGATTACCCACATACGTACAGCGTACAGGGTTATTTCGTTACCGTAACTCTAATTTATTATAAGAAAGTGCAAGACGAATAACGATTCATTTGATAGAGAGTTCCTAATCTACAAGAAGAATACACACAACTTTACGCTTCCCGTTTTTCATTTGAGAAAACTACAAAAACAAAAGACGTTGGGGTAACACATCGCCCCTGTTTTCTTTTTAGGGTAAGATTTAGTTTCATGTGAGCTCTCACGGCATAATACTGTAGAATTTTCGAAGGTATATTTTATTACATACTCCTATCCATCAACTGCACGGCCAGGCACGAATCGCCAGTGCACTGTCATTTTGGGAAGGTTTCAACGGGTTTGATACCGAATGCTTCATCACTGCGACAACCGAACTTGATTTGACGTTTCCGGAAACGTCAAATATTGTAGTAACCGGCCGTGAAAGCCTACATTGTATATTAACTGAACTTGAGTTTTATTTTCAGATCGATCATATTATTCATAAACCACCAAACAGAATTCCGTTTTAATACTGAGGCCATGTTCGTACTAACTCTGTTTCATAATGTCAATGTAGAGTTTAAGTACCAATGTTTTCATTTTTAGCTCTGTTTTAAAGAGTCTCATTTGATTCCCCTCGTTTAATCTCATTGTCAAGATAAGGATGTTCTAAAATAAAAAAAATTAAATTATATAAAAATATTATATATCAGTTCATGTATTGCTTGATAAAGAGAAGTATTTTTGAAAAATTGTATCGGTATTCATATGGAATTCGATGGAGTAATTTAGGAATCATGAGGAATCACCATTTTCATGCGATGCTGAAGCAATAAACTTGAATCACATGCAAGTTTTCGCTTGCCACAAAGTAATACCACAGGAACAAAGTTACTCTTTACACAGCACTTAAAAATAATTTTAGTACTTGGTGCAGAGGGTTAATATTTAATCTCACTGAAAATGCATTCCTATAATTCTTTTTTACATTTTTGTTATACGATGATAAATGGGAGGTCGAAAAATTCAAATTTTGCCCAAATAGCCCGAATGAATAGGCCTATAGACGATAAAATAGCTAATGCCAGAGTGGACAGGTCCGCCACGCAGGAATGCACCGCCTTGCCTCACCACACATAATAGTAGAAGTGAGACGTTGCATACGGCAACGTGGCTGTTAACGTGGACGAGGACAGTTCAGCGAGCGAAACATGATAACCTGCATTCTCATAAAGAGCGCCTCACTTTTGTTTGAGTGCCGTTTTTATTAGAGTGATTGTTTGAATTGCTTACGAATACAGAATTGTCGATCACTGTGATTACGATTTCGTTCTAAAGGACCTGATTATTGGATACTGGAATACTAATTCGTTTGCATGCATTTGATCACATTTCTATTGTAGCTGGATTGTAAGTAAACTGTAGTTGTATTGTTTCCCAATGAACGTTATTTCAGTTAATAACATAGTAACTTATAGTGTATTCTATTAACTCTAGAAGTATCTGTTCTCTCGTAGATAAATATATTTTTCTTGACGTAACACAGACCTTCTTTTCTACTGCACACTTATCTCATACTATCCAATTTATTATTCATCTACGGCGACGTGGCATCTGTATTTAGCCTCGCGTTTTGCTCCCTATTCAAATGTCCTCAAACTCAGGTATTTTTATTTACACCCCACGTAGGGGCGACCATCACCTCATTAAAAGAGCCAATAATGTGCTTAATATGCAAACCCGCCACGTGTATCTAATCTGCACGTAATCTGCTGTCTCGTTCCCCGCTCCATTCATTCCAATGCAGGACCCGGAAAAGAGCGTTGGGGCGCATGATCGTGCATTTACTTTGCCACTCGACGTATCCATTCACGAAATCCCGCCGAGCATTAATCTTCTTTACGAAATGCCTACGAGGGAATAATTAATGGGTATTTCGAAAAGCCTTCAAAGACTCTCAGAAAATTATTTCTCTCCCGCTTGCCTCACGACGGCCCTCCAAATGTGTGCACCCCTCCCCCACTCGCCCCCGCTTCTTTCCCATCAGCCAACCTCGCCATTGTCCTCCGCCGCTGGAGCTTCGAGACCAGCCGGGAGCGACACAGTGGGTCAGATACCAAGAAAAGTTTGCACAATTTAAACATTAATCCACAGAATTTAGGGGAGACCGGGGAGAATTTAGGGGAGATTTTATGAGCCACAAAAACTGGAACATTCAGGAATTCTTTGCATTCAAGATTGTTTATTTAATTTCATTTGTACAACTAGAACATATGTATATCACAACATCGTGTTATAGTCACGAAATAACTAATGCTAGAGAAAAATGTAAAAGAAAATATTTTCAATGAATTGCTCATCGTGCCCCATGCCTGGGGCACCACGACACTGTCTGGGGTATAATGGATCATGACTATTTCAGAATAATTACCCTTTTTTCATCATTGAGGAGCCACTATCATGTTTGCAAATAAGGAATTTGACGAACATAAACAGCATGTGCTCACAAAATACACTAGAGAAAAAATTAAGTTAGGTGCTAAATAATAGCTATCAGTGCGGACGATAGAGCATGTTGTTACAAGAATTCCTTTCTCAGCACATTCCACTCGACACACGCTTTGCAATCTGTCTCAGGAATTACCATTCCGCTGTTTTGAACTGTTGATGTTTTTGTTTCATCTAAATTGAAGACGCACGAAGGATCACCTAGTCTAGGTTCTCACTTCAACGATTGATAATTGTTGAAAAGAGCTTGCACGTTTTGTCGATAGAATGCTGTGTCACGAGCAAGACTACATCCCTCTGGAGAAGAAATCTGGTTCCAGAGAACTTCTATACAATGGTTCATAATTTTTAATCTCGTTTTCTTTAATCAAGCTACAAATTATCTGAAGATGTAATCAATGAGTCTGCGAAACGTAGTATTTACCATTTGTTTCTCTATAATATTAACAGGATTCCATATTCAGAGAACAAAACGTTCTCATTGTCTTAAAATGAAAAGGTATTCCAAATTCGAATGCAGTTTACCAAGTTCATATCATTCAAATATATTGGTATATATGTTGCTGATCACGCTTTTCTTGGAAAATTTATTCATCATTCAACTATACTGAATAAAAGGTGCGTTCGGGTTTCTAGATCTCAAGACAATGCGCGCAGATTATACTTCTCCCCCGTACATATTCTATAGTTTTTAGTGTTTGGACAATAAATAAATCATGAACGAAAATCAAAGCAAAATTCGACATCCTTTAACCCGGGAGTGTCCGCAATAGGTAGAGTCACGCCAGTGCCCACAATGTCTCCCTCAGATGTTGCTGAACATTTTTGTGAATGCGATTGATTTCAAGGTCCATTTACTGAAATACTGATTTTATTCACTTTGTACATGTCTCCCAATGCAATTGTTAGCAGAAATCTTGTCTGAATATTTATGGTGAGAAAAGTAAAAATTCACAAAGTACACACAAAAATCATTATATATCTTATTATCCTATTATATAATATTAAATACTTTTTCCACGAATTATTTGTAGATGTTATAAACAAATATATATTTTACTTTTTCACAAAAATATTTAGAAAGTCTTTGTCTTTTTTCCATTCTGCAAGGTTTGCATTTTTTCCCCTATAGACGTCTCCTGCACAACGTCTTTCTCTTTGGTAAGACATTATGACAGTGAATTGTAGATAAGACAAATTATTACATTTTCTGAATGGCACTACTCATACACACGGCTGAAAATAATGCCATGACACGTACCCCTCAGTCCAGGAGCTCACAATACACTGGAGGCAATGCACCCAACGTGTATGACATATCGCGGAGAGCAGCGATCGAGTTTCAACATGCTCACGGAAAATGATTCAGCAAAAGAATAAAAATAAAAGTCCAGGCGGTCTCAGAAAAGTACAATGAAGGAATACGTGAACAATCAGACGACATCGCAATAATCGAGAAACATAATATAGCCGTATCTCACAGATTTATTGAGAGCACTCCTGGGTTAAATCGAACGCGTAGATCCGCGTCCGGGAAGAAGGCAAGCAGACAAGGATGGAGGTGGATGATTGCAGAGGTCAATGGTGGGCGAGCAAGTGAGAGAATGAGCGAGCGAGTGGCGGTCCGTGCCGGTGATGCGCTTTTATCTTCGCTCTCAGCCTCGCGAAGTAGACATCGCCGTTGGGCTTAACGAGCCAGGCAGCGCCTCGCCCCACACTGCACGTGAAGGATAAAGCAAAATGTTCATGTACCAAACTGTTTGTAAACTAAATATACACGAGTAAAAGTACATGGTTTGCAAATACATCTAGAGCAACGCGCGTTTGTGGGGCCCAGAGGAAAACGACGCCAAGTGATATTTTTCACTTTCTGAGATAACTAAATTCAATCTTTAACCTGAATTAAATCAGTCCTAACGGCTAAGGTCATTAGAGCATGTATAAGGTTGTTAGTGTAGTGCATGTTTTATCCCGGGAAGTGAGGGTGACCTTCGCCCTCTGGATGGCGAGATCCGGCGCCAACCACTACTATGCTTACTATGCTGGGGGTTTTGACCAGCCAGGTGGTGAAGGTGTGTGGTGGTGTAGTGACTGTAGGTGTCACTGTATGTCAGTACGACGTGAGGTTAGGACGAGGAAGAGGATGGAAATATCGCGCGCGGTCCATGTCCCGTTCGTTAGGGAGCTGCACTGGTATTCAATAGGCGTTGTTCGGAGAAACCACGGAAATCTACCGATCAGAGCATTGGTCGCTAGAATTGTCCTCCCGACAGCGACTGAATTGGACGTAGCTATCTAGTTAGAGTCAAGAAACCTACCACCGTCAGGACTCGAACCTAAGGACCTACCGGTCAGAGGCACAGAAGTGACACTAACTGATGCCCTGAGTCACCTAAGCCGGTACTTTTTCTGTTATATATGGGGGTCGGTATGCGGGTCGGTGTGGTCACAGACTCCGTTTTATACGACTCTTCAGCTATCAACGACACTGAGTAGGTAACTCGCGACCGATAGTTGAGCGATTACGCGCCAGCAAGGTTGGAATAGTGCTATGACCGCAAGGCGCAGGCATTGCAGCACAGTGGACTGACATGAGCAAAATGGCGCACATACGAAGAGAAAAAATAATTTCATAGAAATAATTAAACATGATTATTTATACTGATCGAAAGTTTCATAAGAAAAAGCACACAATACGGAGCATTAAACTCAATAAAATTAATCATGTTATTTCAATCGAACATTAAGATAGTCTTTAAAAATGAAACTTAGTTATTGTCTCAAAATTAACTGAGGATACGACCCACTTGAGATCTCGACAATGACAGTATTCTGAAAAAAGTCTAAAATGCTAGGAAATCCGCTTTCAAGTAACAGGTTTGAAACTGTGTTCCCAGGTACTCGCACCTACTTCTCTTCTCAACTTCTTTCGCGTGAACGTAACATTAAATAAAACTTCAACATTTGAATTTTTTACCCAAATTATTTCATCCTCAAGACTGCTATGAGAGAGATATTTTAATGATACTCTATTGAAAATACCAAAATCTCTAAAATATAAAACTAGTGGTGCTACAACATACACACATCCTAGCATTATTTGAAACTGCTGAGTAAATTATAGTACCATATGAGCCTCCAAAAGTGTTTCCAACCAGTAGAATTTTTTCACTCTTTGCAGCGAGACTCGAACTCGGGCTTGGGAGATTGGAACTCGGTCAACAGACCAAGTCCGTTTCCTCTACACCATCCTGCGCGCGCAGATACTTCCGACGCTTAAAGCATCTCCTATACTCCCGATGCTTAAAGCTCTTATTATTTCTATGCTCTTGCTCTTATTATTCTATACTCTTATGCTCTTATTATTTCTAACTTATGCAATTTTCGAAAATTCAGAGAGGTAAACGAAAGAGAGCTCTGCGCAGTTTTTAAGCGTTTTTTCTTCTATACGTGGAAAAAATTCAAAGGAAACATTTGGAGCCACGTTTGAGAAATTTCTTTTTTTATAAATTACATTATTTAAATTGGAAATAACTCAAGAATTAATATTTTTTTCAAAACCTTTTACAGAATCTAGTTTTAAGATGCCTTTGAACAAAAGATTTCATTAACAAATGTCTATATTCAATATTGTAGTTGTAGTAAGACGCCAAAAAATGAACTATTGCCATTTTCGAAAAATCGCGACATTTCAACGAGAAGAAGACACGCACCAATTTTTAAAGAGTTCTTTACGCTACTGGAAAACAATTTTTAATCCAAAATTTTGGAGCAACTTTCGAGAATATCTTGAAAACGTTGTTCAGGCTTCATGTAATGAACCTTCAAAATCAAAATATCCGTTTCAAACTCGTAGTGCTTGAAGCTCGATTACAACGATTGAGGTATATTAATATTGGAGAAAATCAGCTGAACGGATTAGGCAATAGCTTTGACCACATGGAGACACACAATTTTCCCGTCAATATATTTTTGAGCGTCAGGTACCAATAAAGGAAGGAATCTGACTCTAGAACGTGTTAGAAGGAGCAATTTACTACATATAGAAACAAAATTTATCCATTTTATCCATCGTAACATGAACTGACAATAAGAGTTTAATTTTCGAAAAAAATCCCATTTCCGGCGTTCTTACAATGGAAGGCGTGAAAGTAAAAGGAGTAATCTATGCGTATTGTGATCAATTAAGGCTATCTCTCAATATAGATTATACCTTCTGAAGATGAGATCAAATCCTAGGTCTCGTAAAGTCCAGAAAATAATAAATAAAAATCAAATGTAAATAAACAGGATTCAATTTTAAAGAAGAAATATTTTTGTAGCCAAAAATTCTAAGAAAATAAAAGAGAAAAAACCGTCTGTCATTAAAAAATGAAAAATCCAATGTGATTTAAATATAACTGTGCATGGAATTAACAAATAAATCATAATTTTCGGGTATTTAATTTCCTTTTTATTTCGTTCGCTTGATTTTCAAAGAAAAAATACATATGCTTGAAGGTACTATCAAAACCCAGAAAATTAATTTCTGTTGTGGAGAGTAATTATTTAAAGGATTTGAGGACATGACAAAGATTTTAGATTTGGCGCTGCAATATCAATTGTGACTATATTTTAGAAGTTATTTGTTCAGTTGTAACCATAAAAATGGGAATTTAAAGTCTAGGTTCGAAAACTTATCAGACAAAAGTAGAGCAGTACATCGTGTAAAACACGCCCTTACAAAACGGCAAAGTACAACATTATCCTCTTAAAGGATTGATTCACGCACACTATGGAGATATGACGGGAATGACCATGCCATGGAGACACAAATTTTATCATTTTCTCGTGAATGAATATAAAAAGTTTTCATAATGTGCTACCCAATGCACCCGCTCCATAATTGTTCCATGTGTGTCCGATAACGGGCTCAAGCATACGATGTATTTTCCTACTGACCTCCATGTCTGCAGCCTGGAACATTGCCACCATGTTGCCATATTTTTGCCATGTTGTTGCCATATTGTGCGCGACAGACACGACTAGCATCTCTAAACACCATTGGACTCTCCATTGAGGAGACAGGAGAAAACATCAGAGGAATCAGGAACGTAGATCTTACTCCAACAATCAACTGCTAATTGTCCGCACTCACACCTGCGGAGCTACGCTGACTCTGATTGCATTTGCGGTCGCCGTCCTGTCAGTTAGAGCTACCCGAGCAGCCTTGCGCTCCAGTGGCCTCTCAGGGCGTGGGTGTGGTATTGGTTGACAGAGGCGACTGCGGGAACACTCCGTTTACCGTCGCCTCTGCCACCGACGAACCACAGTTACATCTTACGTCAATGAAATTTCTGTGGAAACCCAACCGGCCAGTCAAAGCTCCGCTTCTCGAAAAAAAAAAAAACAACGTGAAATCATTAATACTCCCAATGCATATTTGTAGCTTTGGTTGAATGTCACAGTAAGAACATGATATCAGACTATCAGTGATTAGAGATTCAGCCACGTTACAAATTTACATTTTTTTCGAACTTATTTTGCTGTTAGAAGTGACCAAAACAGAAAAAAATATCAGAACTGTGATTCATTAAAATTGGGTTTAGTGAACACAGTTGGAACTCAATCAGTTGTATGATAAACAATTTTATACTGTTAGGATGGCAGCCATATTCGTAAAGTTGAATTGTTTTAATTCACACGAAAATTGTAAATAAAATGTTACTAAACCTTGCTGGAGGCTCAAAAACGCAAATTTGTAATCCGGTAAAACGTGCAGGGAAGAAGTTGCGCTTTTAAAGATAATTACATGAAGTTGTTGAATCTTTGAAGGACTTTGAGTATAACTTTCTTAATTTACATAAACTTCAACTTGCAATTGGTACACTTATGTTTTGAAGAGTGCTAAATACGAATATTGTACCAAAACTTACATTTGGTAGTTAACGTCTGTTATTATAGCAGTAAAAATACTAGAAATTCTGAGAGACAAGACGCCGCATGATACTTAAACCTCAATACACACAGAGTCCATGACGGAATATCCATTTTTGAAAAACATTTTGTGTAAACTTTAGACACTTATGTTGTACACGTATAAACAGAAACAGACAAACAGAAAGTTTTGAAAAACGCTACTTTTTCGGTATCGGGGACACATAAAAGGGATTTTCTGTCAAAAGCTTGACGTCGACATTTTGCAGCATTTATTAACTTTCATTGTAGAGCTTATTTACTCAGTGTATTTTAGAATAAAAAAGAGAAACAGAGAATACGTCAATACTATGCGTGAAAGACGTCACACTTTACGTAGACAGTGGATAATGACTTATTTTTTATGTCTGGATTTGGTTTCAGAAGTTTCGGATATACAACATAAAGCCTTATAAAACAGATAGATGTAATATATTCAAATGTATTTGATGGTTTGTGCAATATGCATTTTATTCTACGAGTTTTTCAGAATCACCCAGTAATATAATACTTCGAGAAATTTTACACCTGCAAGCTCTAAAAAGAGTTGAGTTCTCAAAGTCCAGGCAAAGACACAAACTACACACAGAAACCAGCAAAATGCACATTATTAACAACAAATTTTAAAATATTATCCAAACACACTTTTTCATATCGAAGAAATTGCTTTACATTTTCGAAGCCCGTTAACAGATGTATCGAATTACAATGAATTAAAGTCCATAACGAACTTTGAAATAGTAAAGGAAGGGGGGCAAATACAATTTGCAACTATACCTCTAAAAGAGGCTATTTCCATGTTTTAGACAAAAAGTTATGTTTTGAATGAAAATTGTCGAAAGTAAAATAATTTAATTTGCACCGATAGTTTCAAATGTTGGGTGTGCAGTTATTGATAATTGTGAATAATACCCTTTAACTCAGTGACTTTTATGAAATCTGTACGAAAAGAAAATGGAGAGAAAGGCGAGCAAATTGTCGTCCTCTCCAAATCTGCCCGAAGCATGGAGGAGCCCTGAGCAACGGTAGAATAAAGATGGGAAAGAAGAAAGGATATGCAGCAACAAAAACGATCTGCATTTGTGAATAAAGCCTTGACACAAATATATACATATTGCTGTTATTATATTATGGAACAAAACATACTATTTACAAAAGAAAATATTTAAAGACAATATTTTCTGGCAATAAATGAAAAATTAAATAAATAAATCAGTATAAACAGTTGTAATAGTTTGGAGTCACGCGATTTGAACACATTCGTTAACTTTTCAATGTACAAAGTTATAGATTGAATACAACCCGAAACATAATACGTTTTCCAGATTCAGTTCTGGTGTCATGTTTGTGTGACGAGATTGTGTGACTGTCATTTTCCAGGAAAAATTGCTCGCACATACCTCGCACATTGATATGATGTTTGCAGCATTCTTGGGAAGCGACATTGGAAAACGTTGGTAAAAAAAATATTAACAGATAACTGTAATTTGAAATTATACTTCAATATCCCATTACATTTTAATTCTATAGGCTTGTATTCGACTTTCATCAGGAAGAGAATATCAAATCCAGTACATTCCAATACGTTCTAAAACAAATTCCAGAAACTGACAATTTAAATGTGCATGACAGCATAAGACTGTCAACTTCTGTTCCTACCTTTAGAACTCCGCGCAGCGAACCCTTTGTTTTACGTCACTACCGGACAGGAGTAAATGCAGTGTATGCACCGCTACTTAACAGAGGCGAGTGCACTCCACATGTTTGTGGTAGTAGCACTAATCTGTTTAAAATACTTCAAAACATTAAATCTGACGGTAGAGCCTATTTAGTTGAACTATATTATCGTCAAGATTTTGGTCTGCTCACACCACCGATTTCCGACAACACAACGTAAGGAATGATTCCAACTAAAACACTCGCCAGCAAAACAGAATGGAGTTATCACGCAGACCAACGCAACGCAATAAACAAGGAAAAACAAAGGTTTTGCACCTGCCACTTTTTAGTCAGAGGCACCAGATATACATCTTCTGCTGTAAAGAATAAGTGTAACCCTACGGAGATAGTAGAATATTTATCATGGAATAACTTTCAAGATTATGCATCATGACCTCAAACTGTTACTCACAATTCTTTCCTAATTCCAGCGCACCTCGCTATCCCAATACTCCTCCTCCTCTTGTGACTTGACAACAGACCGGCGACAAGTGCTGAACCAGTCCAACGTTGGCGGAGTTTAGGCAATTTCGCGTTCGCGGATAGATCGGAGCCGCAGGTAGGCGGGAAAATTTTCCGTCCAATCGATCGGAGATTCGCAAAGGCTGAAACGGCGTGCGTTTGCCCCGCGGGAGCGATCTCAGCGAATGCGGCGGCGGCGGCAGCTGCGAAAGCCGACGCGGCACGCGAGAAAAATAGCCACCGGGGAAGTCGCCGTGCTTGAAGGCGACGCGGCAAAACGCGCGGCGGATGTCGCGGATGCCGAAGGAAGCCAAAGCGCAGAGAACGCGGGCGAAACTCGTCGGATGATGAAGATGTCAAGAAGTTTCCACAAAAATCGACCACATTTTTTCCACGTTGTTTGTTTCCAATGGCGTGAGAATTTCACAGAATGTGCGTTTCTTTGGTAGGAGAATGAGAATATAAGAATTTTATAAAGCTTAAATTAAGAAGAAAAGCTAGTAGAATGGTTTCCTTTGCTTGTCGAATTCCCACTAGAACTCACAAGGAAAGACTTATTACAAAAAAAGACTTATAAAACAATTATCGAAAGATGTTAAGTAATATTGCAAGATTAGTTCATTTTAAACAAATAACGCCTTGTTCATTAAGATAAAACAAAGAAAGGATACTAATTTATGCATAAATTCGTAATGTATTCGTATATCAGTAGATATTTTACCACTCTAACATTGAAATATAGCTGTGATCAAATCTGAAATTACACTAAGGAGCAAACATTTTTTTTTCATACCTCCAGGATGAAAGTCGGTGATTGAACATGAACTGTTCACAATGTTCATCACTAATATCACCCAAATTCTGGGAGGGGGAAATTAAGAAGGGAGTAGCTTTCTAACCATTCTGTAACCAATGTTTTATAATTGTCTTTATTTGTACCGATACATGCATGCACAACTCTCTTAAAGGATTGCCAAGCCGCTTACTCAATGTGTTGCAATTTTTCTTCCATTTTCATCCTACCTGTGTCTTGATTTGCGGGCTAATGAAAATTCCTCAATTTGATTTTGAATACTAATCCGTGGAATTATTTCACTGTTCTGAAATGATATTTTGAAGAATCTATGAACAATTATAATTCATTTGACAGAGAACACACAATTCACTCAATAACCTCTTAATGTCTGCACAAAATCAAAAAGTACCTTCAAGAGGAGAATATTAGGCAAAGGTTTCATGCCTGTTTCTGTACTTGAATTTTTCGTCTCGGCAGCAAGTACTAATTTCCATTACACTAATCTGCTGCTTAGCAGTTCAGATTCTTTTCTTTTTGTGGACAAATTCAGGCGCCGTACCAAATCATTTAGGTCTTCATGCTCTACCAAAACTAAGACCAGTAAGACCTACACGTGAATTGGGTGCGACTACCAGATGCGAGAATACAGACTGCAATCTCTGAATGCAGACGGTAAAAAATAACGGAAACTTAATGTTGTTGATATCTCATGCAAGTGGCATAGATGAACTGAACAAACATTTTATTTTTAAATAAATTTTGTGCATATTTATTCTACAGATCTTACAAGTGCAATTTAAATGTATTTGCATTAATAGCAAAAAACAGCACGATACGGTATAACGATGCGGTATATTTAAAAACTGTGACTTGATATGACGTTTTTATTGTGATATTCGTAATCTACGTATGAAATTGAGAACGTTGCGCACTCTACCTTCCTGAAAGTAAAAATCTTGTTTCCTAGTTTTATTAAAGTACGAAGAAATAGGTTTTCAAGTTTCACATTAACAAAACTTATTTCTCATAAAAAATGAACTCGTTTCATTTTCTGAATATACAAACATGCCCAACTATTGGGAGTTCGAATAATAATTGCCTACAAAAGTTGTTGCCAAAACAATGCGCTTTTTGAAAATCCACAATTACCTCCCGTTGCCAGGTACGCGCAGGAGCTTTCCCTCGGAACCACTCTTGGCAGAAAGTATCCCGCGCAAACTTCCGCACGGGTATATTACCCCCTGAGATGGCGGCTTGCTCTGAAGCTGTTTCTTTCGGGGTCTTCCGAAATTAAATTTGAAACATTAGAACAGGAGTTAGCGCAGGAATTTAATAAATATTCTCGTTACAGCCTTGGTTGCTTGCCTGCGTGGCGCGGCGTGACGCGGCGTGGCGCGGCGTGGCGCGGCGTGGCGCGGCGTGGCGCGGCGTGGCGCGGCGTGGCGCGGCGTGGCGCGGCGTGGCGCGGCGTGGCGCGGCGTGACGCGGCGTGGCGCGGCGTGGCGCGGCGTGGCGCGGCGTGGCGCGGCGTGGCGCGGCGTGGCGCGGCGTGGCGCGGCGTGGCGCGGCGTGGCGCGGCGTGGCGGCGTGGCGCGGCGTGGCGCGGCGTGGCGCGGCGTGGCGCGGCGTGGCGCGGCGTGGCGCGGCGTGGCGCGGCGTGGCGCGGCGTGGCGCGGCGTGACGTGGCGGGGCGTGGCGTGGCGCGGAGTGGCGCGATGCGGAGTGGCGCGGTGCGGCGCGGCGTGGCGCGGCGCGGCGTGGCGTGGCGTGGTGCGGCATGGGCAGCATTCGGCCGAAGAGGCGTAGGAACCTAGCGTCCCGTCGCCTCGCTCAACCACGACGCCGAGGGGGGCCTCGCTTCAAGGAACTTCTTCCTCGTTATTACTCCTCTGATTCGCTTCGGGGATTACCAGAGCGACGAAATCAGCAGAAACGGGTTTTAAATTAATTCGATTTCGCTCTGTTAATTTACCTACCGTAAAAATGTATGTTTTCACGATAATTTAAAGTGTTTTTCCTTTTATTATAAATGCAGAATCAGTTGGGAGAAAACTTCGCGAAAATAAACCTTCTAGAAATAATAAATTCTAATTAAAAGGCAAAGAACATACCAAAATATTTTGCCAAAACAATATTACCAACTCGATAATTAAAGGTGGCAATTAAAATCAAACAATAATTTTTCTACTAAACTTAAAGATTAAACTTCTTATATTAGAAAGCACAATTATAACATTTGATAAAAAACATTTTACATTTTTGATACAGTAATGCGGAATAATTTAAATGAAATATGTAATGCATTTTTATATTCGTTAATCCTTTGAGATCGAGCGTACATCACGATTTAAAAAGAATTGCTACGTCCAATGTACCTGCATGTATGTACGATTAAATGGCAGAGAAAAAACTTAATGCAGTCGTTGAAGCGAGTTCATAAAATGAATTCCATAACGCAACATTTCTTAATCATTTTTGCGGAATATTTTCTCTACTTTTGACATATCGCTTCACATTCAAGAAAATCGTTGAATTTTCCCTATAATACTAAAAATTACGAAGGAAAAACTTCCATAAAATGATGTTAATTAAAAGTTTCCTTTCAAAATATGGTTATTTTGTAATCCTTCCTTTAAACTTGTCTCAGAAACACCCAACTTCGTTACAAACTGTCGAATATATTTTATAGAATTCACATGCCCTTTTCTGGATCAAATAGTGCGTGTTTCTTTCACCAATGAGACAGGCATACGCACGCAATTCGACAGGACGACGATGGTTTCATTCGGTTTTATTATGTTGACGCCCGTCTTCTATAAATTGCGACCCGTACAAATACGTTAAGACAAGAAAAGAGCGTCTCGTAACTCGTGCGCCGAAACGATCGCTAGTTAGAACGGTGAGCCGCCGGCCACGCTCGTATCCCTTTTACGACGTCGCAAGTGAACCGGCGCACCCCCGATGCCGCAGCATCGCTCATCCTTGCCCTGTCTGCTTTCTGCCCGGCGCCCGCGCACCCGCCCGCGCCCGCGTTCTCGACCTGCCCGCGCCCTCGCCAGCGCCCGCGTCCGCGCTCATGCCCGTGCTCTCGTCCGCGCTCTGGCCCGCGGACGCGCCCGCGCTCTCGCCCGCGCACTCGCCCGCGCCCTCGCCCGCGCCCTCGCCCGCGCCCTCGCCCGCGCCCTCGCCCGCGCCCTCGCCCGCGCCCTCGCCCGCGCCCTCGCCCGCGCCCTCGCCCGCGCCCGCGCCCGCGCCCTCGCCCGCGCCCTCGCCCGCGCCCTCGCCCGCGCCCTCGCCCGCGCCCTCGCCCGCGCCCTCGCCCGCGCCCTCGCCCGCGCCCTCGCCCGCGCCCTCGCCCGCGCCCTCGCCCGCGCCCTCGCCCGCGCCCTCGCCCGCGCCCTCGCCCGCGCCCTCGTCCGCGCCCTCGCCCGCGCCCTCCCGCCCTCTCGCCCTCGCACTCTCCCGCATCTTCGCCCGAGCCCGCGCTCCAGCGGGTCGCTGCTCGCCTTGTTCCGCGGTCCTGGATGGACCTCCCATTACCGTCTCATTCCTCCGGGCAACTGCGCTTCGGTTCTAAATTGAGATTCGTGATTACATGCAGTTGTTGATCATCACATCTAGAGGCACTATTTACTGAATGGATTGCTGTTTTTACTTTCATTACTTACTGTCATTACTTTCAGCAGGAGCTATTGGATTGTATCCCATCAAGTTTTATTCGCACGAGTTATTCGAACGTATTTATGAATCTCTCTGTTTTGTTTCAGCGATTTCATTTCTTACGTATGGATTGCCTTGTTTTCTCTTCGCTATATTTTGTTTTTGGTCGCCCAACTTCATTTTGTATTAAGTCTTTACCACACTTAATATAATTGCTGTATCGAACATTTCTCTTCGTTCCTGCATTTATGCTCCATGTCTCGGAACCCGCAGACCAGCCCCGTTGTTTTGCTACAGTGCTTATTCCTTGGACTTCACCAACGCGACTTCGCAGCTGTGCCCTCCCCAATTCTTCTGTCTCGATCTCGGTAGTGTAGCCGCTGGCGGCGGTTTTCTTCTCGTTTGAGCGCCGCTGACGGATGAAACGCGCCACATGGGCGAGCACGTGCGAGTCCAACGAGACCCGCCTCGCCCCCGTCATCTTCCCCGCCGCGCCCGCTCGCCTTCGCCGCCGCGCCCTCGCAGTCCCTCGCGCGGGGAGGGGGGCAGGCGCAGACGGAAAGGGGCGGGGCGGGGCCGGGCGAAAGCGCCTACTCGACTCTCGAATCCATCTCTGCGTCCGCGATCAAGAGCGGCGCGGCAGGGGGCGGTGCTGCTTCGCGGCGGTGGGGAGCAGGGGCGGGCGGCTCCCGAACTCGCCTTTCCGAGGCTGCGCCTGTTCAGTGGCCGTCTCATAAATTTGTTACGACCCGTTTTCACGAGCTGGCGGGGATTTCGGTATAATGACCCGCGGAGCAATTAAACGTGACGGTGCGCCTGCGGTCGGGGCGCTGGTGCAGGGCCGCGCGTCGCCCTCTCTGTCCCGCTTCCCCTCCCGCTTCCCCACCCCGTCCACGCCCCTCTCCGTCGCCGCCGAGCGACAGGGTTGCAGCGAAGTCGCAGTCGCACTCGGGAATCCGTCGAAAGCAATGCCGTTGGGGCTAATGGCGTTAGTGCTGGGAAGTGTGCTGGGACGGTGACGCGGCCGCAACTCGATTTCCCGCACGGGGGTAGTCGCTGGCGTGCTGCAGCGGCGGCATCCGCGATAATGCCCGGCCCGCCCCCGCGCCCACCCGCACGCCCGCCTCCGCGCCCGCGCCCGCCCCCGCGCCCGCCTCCGCGCCCGCCCCCGCGCCCGCCCCCGCGCCCGCGCCCGCCCCCGCGCCTGCCCCCGCGCCCGCCAACGCGCCCGCCCCCACGCCCGCCCCCGCCCGCGCGCCCACCCCCGCGTGACCACTCCCGCTTGCCCAGCTCGCGCCCGCGGCCACACCCGCGCGCGGGAGCAGAAGGTGATGGTGGACGATGCTCTCTGTCGCTCGCGTCTCATTAGAGTTATATGATCGCGTGACGTTTCGTCGATACACGCTGTTCGCGCGTGCAAGGAAGATGCGCGCTCGGATGACGCACGCACACTCGCCCGTTTTAGTTTACTGCACGCACGGCTTCGGTGTCAGAGACAAAAGAGGATTCGCTGCCGAATGCACGTTCATTTACTTTTATCTTCATCACTAAACGTGTAAGATAGTATTCTTAAGTAGCAATACAGCAGCAATTTAAATTTAATATTTCAATGTAACACATTTTAGAGTAATAAATTCGATTATCTCTAGTAAATATCATCAATTGGCTGTTTACGTATGAGAACTAATTGTTTTGAAAGTACCGGTATTTATAAGTAATTTTGAAAGCTTAAAAACAATAATTAAATCGCATATCAACTGTGAGAATTATTTTATTTTACTACTGATATTTCCGCAATTACTTTAATTTCTTCGCTGGCAAAGTGAAGATAATAAATGTATGTAGATCTCTAGAGATGGTAACTTTACAAGTCGCACAGTGATAAAAGACTAAGGAACTTAAACGCCGTAAAGATTGCTCATACCTGAACATTTCACCAAATCAGATGTAGCGATGTGTGGTGCCGATTTTCTGTTCAGTAAAATCCGTCTAGTGGAACTGGGATGAGGAATCTAAAAACATCAAAAATATTGTGTGTTACTAAAACTGCAATGTAGGAAACTTACAACCACAAAGTTGCATTCAACAACAAATCAAATTTTAAGAAATTAATTCTACTCCAAATGGAATATAAAGACACGCCAAGATGAACAATTTATTGGGAAGAACTTTGGAAGTGGAAACACTATAAAAACTGGTTGTAGATTTAGCTTCAGCTTCAGGATTCTGAATTCAAAATAAGGTAAAGTGGAGTCGAAATTAGTAAAGAAAAGAAAATGTTTTGAAACCGGCAAAATATAAATAAAACGAGTAAAGACCATTGCGGATTCGGTGGCAACGGTTAGCGTACCCAAGTTGCCGGGTTCATACTCGATCAAAGCCGTGGATTTTTAAGGACGAAAATCCCTCGTACGCCTTCCTTCGGAGGGAAGTAATGCCGTGTGTCCCATGTAGTAGATTTACTGCATGTAAAAGATCCTCAAGCCTAAAAGAAGCCTCTGAGCTAAATTCAAATCGCCTGTTTCGTCGGCCAACATAATACCTTCTTTCTCCGCTAGATGGTGAAAGGAGCGTAGCGAAATTTGCGTGGTCAGACGGAAGAGCGGGCCTGTAAACACGAGACTCTCCACGTAAAATAAGGCATGAACTAAGTAACCATTAAACATTGATGTAAAATTAAAAAAATATATATACCACGAAAAACTTTTACGGTTTATTACGGTTATAGGGTTATAAGATTATTGCCAATGCACTTATTTTTTTTGGATTCAATTATATCGAAATCAGATAATTATTTATATTTAACGTCAGTTGAAGGAACAGGATTGGAACTTCACTTCTCGTTTGAATTGTTCAAGAAATAAAGTCGTTACATGTAAAAAACTAATTAACTTCGTTCTTAAATCAAAACCTGCAATCGTATTATGCGAATGTCAAAATTTTTACCAAAAACTTTCTAACTACTAGCAGAATAATGCATTTTAAATCAATATTTGTTCATTCGAAATGACCCAACGTTATTCGTCAGCATTGTCTCAACAAAACTTTACTCCATAGAAAGGCAACTTAGTCTCGAAATGTAAATAAATCCTCCAACATATTGAATAGATAAATATATAAAAAGATTTTTAAAATATTGCAAAAGCCTATAACGACGCGAGTTCTTCGTAAACAAAACACACAAAATATAGAGTACAGAACTAAAAGAACATCAACGAATAAACCATTTCAATCATTTGAATTGCATAAGGTAACGACTTGGAAGTGGATGGAAAATGTTACGTGAACGTAATATAAGCGACTACATCTATTTCAATTCACAATACTATGAGCAAATGGAAGATATAAACATCGACTAAAAGGATATTACGAAATGAACCGACACGACCAAGTGCAGGCGCAAGGCAAAAACATAAGCCAATCCGAATGAAACACACGGTGGTTTTTCTTTCTCAAGAAATTCCCGAATATTAGGTAACTAATAAATTAATTTACCTACTTTAAAATCAGTTTCATCACAGAAAATTAGCATTTTATGTATTATCTGCGTTCAAAATTTCTATTCCAGTTTGGTCAGTTACGATCATTACCCCAATAACAGCAAAAAATGTTATTTTTCTCGTCTCATTCCATATTTGAGAAAAATAAAAGGACTACGTATGGGTTTATATCTGCCATGCGTTCTAATTTATCTCATTTTAGCCTGTTTCTTAATGTATTAAAAAATTCAATAATGATTTCTTTTCCTTTGAAATCACAGGCATACGTCAATTTTGCTAATTACTCTTCGTATATATGTCAAGAACAATGTGAAAAATGATATCAATTTTTCCCTTTCCATTTGCCCTTCTCTCCATGGAAGGAAAACTATCAAACAAATGTGACTGCCGGCCTACGTCGCTGTTTTCCGATAAAAACTACTTGTGAAGCCAAACTAGTTACACCAATAATCTTTGTTGCTTTTCAGTTTGAGTAATTGTGAAGCACACGTGTCAGTTATTGTGCTTGTATGGTGGGGAAAATTTCACTATTGGAATGGGGTCAGTATTTCCTTCAGTACTCGTAGACTGAAACTGTGAAATGAGCATGATTAAATATTTCATATGCGAGACTTCATTGAATATATAGTATGATTTTCAGTTCATAAATTTAAGTATGCATTTTTATTTCACGCAGTAATTCTTTATTTTATTAGTGTGTGAATATAATTTGATACCATTATTACGTTGGAATTTGAATTACCAAATCAACATGAAATGTCAGAATATCCGTCCTGATACACAATTTATTACTACATAGATTAACATCAACGAAACACGTTTTCGTATGTAAAGAAGCAAAATTCATCAAATTTGAATTATATTCAATAACACCCTGACACTCTTGTCTCTTTTTCAATAAGGTCACAAAATGAAAGCAATTCTTTACATATTTGAATAAAACAGGTAAGGTATAATATAATTCAACGGTAGAAATAAAATGTCACATCTCAATAGTAAACTTAGTGAGATTAAGTTTTCCGTTGTACTTGCTCCCAAATTTAATAAGAATTATATTAAAATATAATAGATATTTGTACTTAATTACACTTCACACAATATTGAACAGTTAACACTACAGCAATACTGCACGATTTATATACCAGTACATTGAGGATTGTCAGACAGAATTTTCACTAAAGCGCATGAATATAAAGAAAGGTTCAACTGTCTGTACATTACAATTATGTCGACTGAATGGATCGTCAGAACTTTTCAAAAAATCAGTGATCACAAAGGTGAAAAAGGATGAAGAGCCCCAATGGGTAGCGAGATAACAAGGTTGCAGTTCGCTAAGGGTAGCTGTCGCGCCGAATAACAAAGGAACCGGCACCTCGTGAATGCGGTTCAAGACATAAAGGAATAGCACATAATGCACCGTCCCAAAATGTGAACGTGGAGAAAGAAATGAAAGAAAAAATAAACTGAGATATGAAACTACTAACTGCGATGAATGATCAATGATGGAGAGTTGACTGAGGCAGAAAAGTAGGAAAAAATAAAAAAAGTAAAAGAAAGAATATAGCTGAGTACGCAATGCTTTGACAAAACGTGAGAGATATTAAGGCTAATTTATTACTTTTTTTTGTTTGACTATGTAATCCGCCTTATGTTTAAATCCTTTATTATGCGTGTGTTTAGATGAAAGCATTTTTTTATGAATAAAATAAATGTTTGTAATACATTGAATTTGAGGAATTTCTCTAAGTTTACGTAAGAAAAATATTTGTTTTAGGATAAACGCTTATTTAATTTATAATATTGTTTCAAATATTCATATTTCTGCAAAAATACTTCTTAAAATATAAATAGTAATTAACAAATTAAGTATTCCATTTCTGGCATTTCACGTTTCGCAGGAAAAAAACAATGTAATGCTGCAGTTTATACAAAACGAACTACACATGCCATATCGTATGAAATAATTATTATTGACATTATTGAATGTTTTTGCATCCACTTCGAGAATAGGAAAACTACTCTAATCTCTTTATAAAAGTCGATAATATCGATTTCCTCCTAAATGTAATATAATATTATTTACGCCAAAATTAGAAGAACGAAAAGTATAAATTAGTACATGTTGTATAATCATATGAAATAATTATGCATCTTTTTTGGCGACGAAACTAACATATCAGGCTGCTCTTTTTTTTTTTTTTTTTTTTTTTTAATTTATTTATTGTTTAGTTGAAATTACAATGTTCAGTTTACTAGTGAAACTTTGCAATTGTATGGTGACTTAATCTAAACAACTTAATCTAATCAACTTAATCTAGACAACTTAATCTAATCAACTAATCTAGTTTAAAATTGTACATAACAAACTTTAATTGGGAGAGGAAACAAACAGCACCTCAGCAGAATTAATCAATATTAGAAAATATCTGGAGGAAAGAATGGAGCGGGAATCTGTTCTTTATTCTGGTTTTGTATCTGGGATCTTTTCCGAGTCTGTAGTGAGTTGATGCCTTTATGAAGGGTAAATTAGTGTAAAAGTTGTTTGATAGGTATGCTATTTGGTGAGCTATTTCATTTATGTTTAGATCATGATGTAGTTGTTTATTGCTAATAAACCATGGAGCTCTTGTTATTAATCTTAAATATTTGTTTTGAAATATTTGCATTTTGTTGAGATTGGTTTTGGTGACATTGGTCCAGATCGGACATGCGTATAGTAATGTTGGGCGAATGAATGATTTGTATAGTGTTAGTGCATTTGACAGTGAGAGATGGTTGTATGAGTTTAGTAAAGGTCTTAATTGGATTAATTTGGTTTTTGCCTGTTGTGCTTTTATTTCAACGTGTTGTTTCCAATTGAGTTTAGTGTCTAAATTTAATCCAAGATATTTTATTGTTTTCGTGATTGGGGTCCAATTTATAGCGTTATTATTTATGAGTAGTGGGGATGGATGTGCAAAGGTTTTCAATGAGAAGATTTTTGCTGCTGATTTTGAGGGATTTAATTTGATTTTCCAGTTATTTGCCCAATTTGTTATTAGATTTAGATGCTGTTGGAGCTGGAATTGATGAGTTTGTAGTGAAGTGCCGGAGATGTATAAGGCAGTGTCATCGGCGAATTGGGCGGTATTTATTTGATGGGAAGTAGGAATGTCTGCAGTATAGAGATTAAACAAGGTTGGGGATAGCGGCGAACCTTGGGGGACCCCAGCGGCAATTTGTCTGGGGTTAGAATGGTGACCTTCAACTGCAACTGAGAAGGTTCTGTCGGCTATGAAATTTTTGATGAGTTGAATTAAATACTTTGGTGTACCAATTTCGACTAGTTTGAAGTAAAGGGCTGGGTGCCATATCCTGTCAAATGCTTGTGACACATCTAGAAATACAGTGGTTGTGTGATATCCCTTTTGAAAAGCAGAGTGGATGTGTTCAGTTAGCCTCAGAAGCTGGTGCGTCGTTGAGTGGTGGGATATGAAACCGAACTGATGAGGTGGAATTGCGTTCGTTTTATTTATATGTTTGTTTAATCTGACAAGAATTAATTTTTCTAAGATTTTTGACATTGTGGGTAAAAGACTGATTGGTCTGTAATTTTCTGCACGTGATTGATTTTTATTTGGTTTTGCTATTGGATGTATTATTGAATGTTTCCATGTTTGGGGATAATAACCTGTTCTTAGTATGGAGTTGTATATATTATTTAAAAATGCGATGGCATTGTTCGGTAATCTTTTGAGGATTACAGTATTAATTCGGTCGTGTCCTGGAGATTTTTTGTTTGGCATTTTTTTGATTATTAGTTTAATTTCATTAGGAGAAATGAATTTAATTCTGTGAGGAACGTTGTAAAGAGGAGCGTTTGGAAATTTTAAGATTTCATCGTGTTTGGCATTTTTTATGGAGTCATTGGGTGTAAATGTGCTGGCAAAATGAGCTGCCAGAATTTCGGCTTTCTCTGTGGGTGAATATTTTTTCCCATTATCAGTTGACAGTGGGGGAATGCTGTTCTTTTTCCTTAAAATTTTCTTTGTGAACTGCCACAGAGAATTGCTTTTAGTATTTAGTCCTTCAATAAATTGATTGAATTTTTCTTGGTTGTGTTTACTTATTGCCTTTTTGCAAATATTAGTTAGATGATTTAGTTCTTTTTTTAGTTCTGGGATTTTTAGGGTGTTCCAAAGCCTTCTGGTTTTATTTTTAACTTTTATTAATTCAGTAATATTAGGAGGTAATGGTTTTCTTAGTCTCTTTCTGATTTCTGGTATTGTTGTATTTTGAGAATTATTCAGAGTTTTAATTAATATATTATTTAGCTCACTGATTGCATGATTTATTTCATCAGAAGAATTAAGGATTTGAAATTTTGGTATTGATTTTTCAACAGCGTTTTTAAAGTGGTGCCAGTTTATATTGTAAGTGTTCAGTGTGGGAGCAGGAGAGGGTGGAGGTTTTGTTAGTTTAGATGTTATAACAACTGGGATATGGTCGGAGTCTAATTCGTGGTGAACAGTAGAGTAGAATAGGTCTTTTAAATTTGTTACTGCTATATCTAATATATCTGGATTTTTGTTGGAGTCATATGGGAAATGTGTTGGTTCTGTGGGCGTTATATGTTAAGTTGCAATGTATTTTTTATTCTGTTTAGGTATTCGCCGGCCGCATTTGTGGTCCGACATCCCCATGCCGAATGCTTTGAATTCAAATCTCCTACTATAATAAATGGATTTTGCAATTCAAGTAATTTGTTGATAGAAGTAGTATTGATTTTTATGTTGGGTGGTTTATACGTAGTGACTATAGTTAATGTTTGATTATTGTCATATGTTACATTTATCCCGATTTTTTCTATACCTGGAGTGTGTGGCAAGGTTAATTGGTGGTGTTGGATGCTATACTTTATCAAAGTCAATACACCACCTCCCGAATATTCGTTTCTGTCAGCTCTGATGGTTTTGAATCCTGGGATGGTGAATGTTTTGTTTGGGCTTAAATGCGTCTCGGTTATACATGCGATATCTATCGTTTTTGCATGTAGAAACTGTTCTAATTCGGATTTTTTGTTTACGATGCCATTTGCATTCCAATTTAATATGATCAATGCTTTATGGTGTGAATCTTCCATAACTGTTGCTAAATGTGGATGCAATGGAGTTCTGGATATGTTGTATTATTGTTGGAATTAGGGAGTTAATGAGATTGACTACGTGATTGGTAATGAATTGTGCGATGTTGGTAATGAATGTGTTACTGCTACCGTATTGGTTAAATTGATTGTTTGTTTGGTGATTGTAATATTGTTGATGATTAGCATTATTTGCATTCCTTGGTTGATTATGATAATTTAATCTTTGAGTGAAGTTAGGAATATTGTTTGTAGTGGGCAAGAATGGAAAGTTCGTTGAGTCATTATTGGGAGGTGGCGTGCGTGATTGGTGGGATCTGGGATTTGGCGATCCAGATTTTACATTATTGCTATTATTTTCGATTATTTTCCTATAATATGTACATTCGTGTGACCTGAGGTCAGCCCTGTGCTTCCCCATGCAATTCTTACACGTAGGAGTTGATTTCTTTGATGGACAGTTTGCTGAAAGGTGATTTTTTGCACAGAAAACACACGAAACTTGGTAATTACAATTATTTCTACTGTGTCCATAGTCAAGGCATCGGTAGCACTGAATGGGGCCTACAGTTTTCTTTCTTCTTTCCGGTTTAACTATGGAGTTACAAATGTATTTTAATTCCAAAACACTTTCTATTTTTTCGGTACCGTTGAATTCCACGGCTACTACTGGGATGGGGACATTGTTCTTGTTTAGTCTCGTGACCTTT
>BLKR01010940.1:0-42441 GCA_011170035.1 Teleogryllus occipitalis
TTATGCTCGGAGACTATTGACGGCTTACAGAAAAGTTTAAACCTCTTAGAAACGTATAGTGAAACATGGGGATTGAAAGTAAATATTCAAAAAACTAAAGTAGTTGTCTTCAAGAATGGATTTATCTGGGGTAGCAAAGAGAAATGGTTTTACGCTCAGGACGAGATCGACCGGGTTAAAACATTTACATATCTGGGGGCAAAATTTTCCATGAATGGGGGATGGAATAATCACATAGTGGCGGCGCACAGTAAAGGAAGAATTGCGCTCAAAGAAATCGTTGGCGCAGTGCGCAGGGTTCCGGAATTGTCATTAAAGGTGTGCGATACAATGTTTAAATCGCTAGTTCTCCCAGCAATGAATTATGGTGCAGAAATTTGGGGAGTGGATAGGATAGATCGACTAGAAAGCGTCGAAACAGATTATTTCAAATTAATTCTCGGAGTCTCTAGATTCGCAGCAAATGCCGGAGTCCTAAGAGAGGTCGGTAGTGTAGGAATTTGGAAAGATTTTAAAATGAAACCCATTAATCTTTGGATTAAATTAGCAGGTGAACAGTCTGACACACTTATACATAGATGTTTTCGAGTGCAGTTACAGGGAAGCAACCAACGCCACTGGTCGTATAAAATTAAACTGCTACTGGAACGTGCAGGTCTGGGAGACGTTTCTCCGGAGATGGTGGGAGATAGGAGAACACGTGAGATAGAACGGCTAATTTCGGGTAGACTTGCGGATATTAAAAGGCAAGAGATCCTGGCAGCAACGGCCGAAAAACGTTCGCTAGTTGCGCAAATTCACGCGAGTCCGTTATGGGGCTGCGAACGTTACGTAAACACACTGCGAAAGGACGCAAGAGGGGGATACGCTTGGTTCAGGGTCGGGGGGTGGATGCAACGTAGATTAAAGGACTCTAATGGTAATGGCAGCTGTGTGCTTTGCGGTGATAGGGAAGACTGGATCCACATCCTTTTAATTTGCAATGCGACCGAAACTTGGAGAGGAAAATGGATGGGAATGGGAAATTACTACTTCCAACATAGAAACGTAACGCTCGCCCAAAACATTCTAGGTGATAAAAGATCTAACTTCATGAAAGAATTAGGAACATTTCTAGGAAAGGTTCGGACCATTAGAGAAACTGAAATTAGGGAGTGGGAAAACAGCACTAGTTAGTACGAGCAGAGCCTAGACTGGAGAGAAATAAATAATAAATCAATAAACTAACAATAATTAGGTTAGTCAGTAAGTTATGTTAGGTTAGTAAACAGTAAAAAAAAAAAAGTTATAAGTTTTAGTCAATTGCTAAGTATAAGTAGATAAATAAGTCAATAAAAATAAATAAATTAACTTATAATAATTAAAATAAGTTAAATAAATTAAAATTAAATTAATTAAAATAAGTTAAATAAATTTAATTTAAATTAATTAAAATAAGTTAAATAAATTTAATTTAAATTAATTAAAATAAGTTAAATAAATTAAAATTAAATTATATTAAAATAAAATAAAAGCAAACGGTTAAAATAAAACACATTAGGAGGCGAAGGGAAGTAGGAATCGGAAATGCTAGGGCAGAGGCGTTGGTGCGGACGATTTTCTGTGGTGCTGTTTGTTTTCAGGTGCGGAGGAGGCCAAACACTGGAAGGAGAATTCCTGACGCCCGCGCCAAATAAATAAATGGATTAAAAACCGGATAGATTAGCATGTACTCGGCTTCTGACGGCAGGTTTTTCCCCCTTCAGGGGTTTTTTCCTCAGCCGTACCTTATGGTCTCTTTTCCGCGGCTTTGATGCGAAGGAGAGACCATTTGGGGTGAATACCAGAATTCGAAAGGTTAGAACGCTGTAGAATGTAGGTATTGTAATCGCTTAAAGGCCTTCGGCCTAGCCACATTGCATCAAGATTTTTACTTTGCCTGTAATAATTACCTATTAAATAGCAATGAGACAATAAAACAATAAATTTACCTCGGGATATAATGCATCGGGATATGATTAGCGAAATCACGTAATAGTTTAGTATTTTGTTTATCTTAAATGATGAAAATAATACAATATTCTCATCGCGACCAGGACACAGTGTTGTTCACTTTGCTTATCGCATTCGGTATTGCTCCGCGCCGTTCAGGCTTCCCCAGTTCCGGCACGGTTTTCTACCATTTAGCTGTTCACTGAATGTATGTGTGAAACCAATCCTATTAGTATTTTTCTGTTATTCCTCCAAGTTAAGCGGTGAACAATAATTGATTTTCTTCCAGCACAATTTTGGAAAACAACAACCAACCAGTGAAATCGCGCCATCCGGCTAGACCACGGCCTCGGCGACGTCACAATGGAGGACGCACCTTCGAACACGTAAACCAGAAGCAGAAGCGAGCCAGCAAAGAAGAACTCGGTGCCTCATCAAAAAGATCCATCAATCAGATACATATGCGGTAAGTACTACCAAAAGATTTCGTATCCTTTTCAACCGTGAAGAGTGAGACGCTCCCGTCAGAAACGGTAAATAGCTCTATCATCACATTGACAATCATCCAGAATTCGAACATAAAATTAAAGAAGCATTAACTGGGGAATTTTACACGATTTAAAAGACAACAAAATAAAAGTGAATTTAGAAACCCTTAAAAGGTTTTAGAACTTGAACAGATGCATTTGAAACATATAAAACTTAATTTTATAACTACTCAGATCCGTATCCACAAAACAGCTCTAGAGATTAAGAACTCGCACGTGTCAATATTTGGAGACGAAATTAAACCTGAACTTATTGAGAAATATATATTAGTAATGATCATCACACGGCTTCACGGCAAGGAAAAAAAAAACAATTATTGTAGTTTTTTGCAAGGACAAAAAAACACAATTACAATAGGGTTTTAAAATCCAGAAAAAATCATAAAATTTTAAGAGAAAAATACTTGACAACTCGGATGTAAAATTTGTAATTAAACAAAACATAAGCAACCAATTCAGTGCTTCAGATTTCACTTAGTCATAGCAGAGACAATTGCCGGAAAATTTTCATATGTACTAAGTGTGTCTGAAATCATCTAACCACTGATTGTAAAGCACAGAATATTATCCCTTTCTGGATAAATTGTAAATTCTCTAACAAACTTCATAATCACAGGGCGGACACTCGTACAAGCCCTTGTGATTTGTATAATGAAGTACGTTCTATTAGGTAAGTCACCCCCTCCCCAAGGATGAACTAGTCTCCTCATCAAGTTCAATTTCGTTATCACAAATTCATTTTCCATACTTCCAAAAACAAATGAAATACCAAATATTAACTACACTCCGCTTACAAAAATCCTCACACATAAAAACGAAGCACAACCCCATAACCCGGAAATACCCTAATATTCATAACTACAATACTGATTCAACTGAATCATCTTATTTTATGGATGGAATTTTAACTAAAAATATTCATTTCAAAAATTTATCAAATAATAAATCCCAATGTTCAGAGAAAAGCTCAAGGGTTATCTGATAGCATTTTAAAACATTTTTAAACCTGGTTGAAATGGAATTAAATCATTGAACACGTGTAATAAAAAAATATCTTCCTGAACACTTACTAAATTCTTATAAAAATCATACTGCAACTCTCGCTGCTCAAAGCAAGTCCGTTTATAAAGCTACAAGAAGTTTTCTAAGTAATGAGCCACATATCTGTCCACTGATCTCTAGTATTAACAACTACTATTCTCTCCAAGAACATTCGGAAGTACTTGCAGATTCCACCTCAACAGATCACGTAACCACAACACAAGTAATTCCTTCAGCATGTCCCTGAATTACGATGTTCCCTCTCCAATAAAATATATTTCCACTTCAGAGATTTATTGAATTGTAAGATATTTGATACGCAACATTTCGCTAGGAGGCGATAGAATAATGTCCTATTATATCTTAAAACACATTTAATTCAATTTTTCGTACAAGGGTTTAATGGTCTTACATGGAAACCTTCTATTGTAGTACCCATAAATACAAAGAAAAACTCCCCGTCTAAACTACTAATTTTTTTCCTATCTCATTTACACCCATAATATCGAAAAATTTTAGAGATCGACAACTTAACAAGACTAAATTCATTGGTAAAAAAATATGAAATTAGTACCATCCCATCAATCTGGATTCACTGAAAACAATGTTCCTACTCATCACTGCTTAGATGAAATGAAATAGGTGAGACAAAAACAATAACACGAATAACATAACTGTTTCCATAGACGGAAGAATATTGCAATGAAACATCAAAGAGACGGACAAAAAATAAAGAAAAAAGTGAGTACGAGGAGAAGGGAGGAAGAAGCAGAAGATTCTGAACATATCTTGGCAGGTTAATCAACAATTTCATTCTGGAGGTGAACAAGAGAGCAACAATAAACGAATGCGTTCTCGGGAATCGCAATGTTCATCCCGCGCACACGTTTGAGCCTCGGCGTACGGCGACAGAGCCCGGGGGGCCACCGACACCTCTTACCGGAGGCAGTCACGTGAAAGTCGCTAATTAAAGAAGTTGACGGCAAGCTTGGCCTTTATGTAAAATTCTGAAGCAGGGAAACAGTAAATTAGCAAGTGCCTGCGTATAACGTAACGATACTTAAAACTTTTCCCCAGTGCCGTCCTTGAAACTTCCTTGTTCAGACACTGAACGCCAAGGAAGTTCGCTCATTTCGAGATTAGCGACAGAAGTACGCGGCGGAGGTGACGGCACAGTGCTCTGAGTGAGAGGACTGCACGTTGAGTTCTGAAGCAGACAGAACTAGAGATAACAGGATTTTAGTAGTACTACCTGTTTAACCTCTTACCTCTTACGGGACTTCGAGGGAACCTCTGCTTATTTGATTTATCTTCGTCTTTCCATCCTTTGTGATGCTGTAGATGGTTCTGACTTGCTGCCAAGGCGTCCAGATGTGGCTACCATGTACTTTACCTGATTCCTCTATTCGATCACAGATGTGGCATGTGGGCCCCCTATATTCGACTCTACTAACATTCACTCGCATAGCCCGTAGACCTCAACAAGCTAGTCTGATATTAGCGGATGAAGGAATCATGAAATGTAGTCAAACACTGCAACTAATGTGTGTTCAAGCATTTGATTTGAGTTCGTAATCTTACGGAGAATAATCTCTCTCTCTCTCCCTCTTTTCAATATAAGACATAAGACAATTTTTCTCTTGCGCAATTGAGGCAAATAATAATAAATTGGAGTTTGTTCTGCTTGTCAGTGTTCTTTAGGACCAAAATGGTTCACGTGCTTTCAATTCCACCGAAGATTTGAGGGTCACAGTTCCGGCTGTGATAGCTCAGAGGAAAATCTGTTTTTTGTCAATTGAAACCAATGAAAAATAAGAAAAAATGCCAATTTTACTTTCTAGTATGCGTACATATTATACGGAGGAAATATTATGTAGAATAGAGAAGGTAATGCTGGAGAAAATCGATTTCAAGATTTCAACAGAAATACATGTTTTGGGGTCCCCTAATACGGATCAAGTTGTTTTTTTCAAAAGGTTTGCCCGTCCGTCCGTCTATCCGTCTGTCCGTTTGTCTGTCCCGTCTGTGAACACCACTAGCACCGAACCCATACGTTACAGACAATTTTCCCAAAATAGATATTCCTCGGTCAATCTGACTCGACTCGAGGCACTGCGATTTTGAAAAACTTTCTTTAAATTTTGGGGGTATGAAGCTCTCCGGATATTTTCCAAACTACCCCAAAAACTGCTTTCAATTTTTTCTTTAAATTTCTTGCAAGAATAAAGTACACTTATAAAGGTGGCATAGGTCCGATTTTCACGGTTAACTTTAAATTTTCGAAAATTGAAAAAGTTTGAATTTTTTCCGATCTCTTCCTACAACTACAAAATAAAAGATACAGATTTTCCTTTAAATTAAATTTGTGGTCCATAATTATCTCTTTCATCAGGTCAAGTACATTTTTTTAAGGTTTAGCAGTTCTCGCGCAATATATCGTGCAATATTTGTAATTTTCAAAAATAACAAAAACAAGATTTTCTCAACAACGGGTCCATGATTTTTCTTTAAATTTTGATAGGAATAATTCTACATACACTCTATAAGAAGACGGGAATGCTTTATTGCTCTATTCTTTTGTTTTTTCAAAAAGTAATAAAGTTATTTAATTTCTTTAGCGTTGGACTGGGTTTAGGGACTTGCTCCATCCTCTTGCCAGCTGCCATCTATCGCCGCCCAAAGTATATTTTTTGACATATTCTGAAGTTTTGGGTTTCCTAATAATAGAATCGAAATATTACTTTACAAATATTAAATAAAAGTAAAACCTCGCCAGAAATAGCAATTTTCATTGAAAAATTTAGAGCCGTTTTTAAGAAAATTGCGTTTAAGCGTTACTGTAAATGCGAAATTGTAGCTCTTTCTCACAGGAATCTATTAATTTTTCCAAAAAATTAATTTGAAGTCATATGAAGCAATTTTACTCATGAATGCAATATTGAATACAAATCGTTGGAAATTTGTGTAATAAAATGTATAATACCAGAGTAATTGATTTACCGTTTTTTAGCAGTATGACTTCCTTTATGACTCAGGGCATCAACTGCTGTCACTGCAGGGCGTCTGGGAGATCCTAGATCAAGAGACCCAAGGGTTTGAGTCCCAACGTTGGTAGGATTAAACGTTAGTAGCATCACCGATCACCAAGACCTTCAACTATTCAATTGCTGTCATTTTCGATAAAACCCTCACTGTTATCTTTACTTCTTTTACCACCTTGACATTTTCATTCTTAAACACAAACGTTTGCTCATGGAAGCATTTGAAAAAAATAGTCCGCTTTCATCATCATCATCATCATCATCATCATCATCATCATTAAACACATCATCTGATTCGAAAACTACTCTAAGCAATCCACCTAAAATATCGCTTTGATAGTTTTCATTTTACCATACACACACTTGCACTCTCGCCAGTTATAATCTTGTGCACAATTTCCGTGTTTGAAGTATTCCAGCCAACCTGTACTAGCTTCTAAATATTTAATTCTTAATTCTTGAGCATATATTTCCGCCATTTTCTTTATTAATGAAACCTGAATTGATGTTCTTTTCCCTAGCACTCTTCACCCACTGCAATAATGCTTCTTCCAACAACGGGTAACTTTAATATTTCATTCTTTTACTTTGAGGTTCAAAACTTGATTCATTCACTGCGTGACGAATTTTGTTTTTATCTTTAAAATCGTTGAAAGCGTACTTGCAGCAGTATCGAATTCATCTGCAATATTTTTTATTTCTCACCCCTTTCTCCACTTCACAAATTATTTAAAATTTTTCATTTAAACTGAACGATTTGAGCACACTTTGTTCATCTCCGTGACACGTTTTATTTATTTATTTATTTTACGTCAAAAAAACAGTTAAAAACTGCGTATGACGTGCTATGGGGAAAAGTGAATTGTGTGCACATTTTCAAAATTCTGTGATCCCCACACTAAGTCATATACTACTTAAATTTTGAATTTTGAAAGGGAGAAAAAAAACAAAAAAACTCCCATGTAATAAAATCTATTTTCAAGAATAAATAAGCAATAAATTTTGGCTCTTATTACTTCCTGCCGCGACAACATGGAAACGATAATTTGAATAATTGTATTTCCCACTGAATTCTAGAAGACGTGCGCAGAAAATGAAGTTACATTTATGTCCAGAAGCAAAACAAGGGGCCATCTCAGCATTTGCTCAATGAATCAGGGAAACTGGACGATAAACCTGATCGAGATGGGGGTCATTGACCCGGAAGCTGTGTTACAATAGTTGTTACAGGTTGTTTATACTCATTTATACAGTCCAAATGGTAAATAATGCATTATGTATCATTGTTAAAATTAATGTTACTTTTCTTGTGAGGTTCAGTATAGTCTCTAATTGTAGAGAAACAGTTATGCAGCAGAAACGATTTCACTTGGGATTTAAACTTTTCTATTGAATTTAATCGTTTAATACCATCTGGCAAAGTGTTGTAAAATAATGTACATGTATTGTATGTGAATTTTTTGTAATGAGCTGTTGATACTGTCACCTGATGAATATGATTTCTACGTCGAGTGTTATAGTAATAGACTTCGGCATTTTCTAAAAATATATTCCCGCCCTTAAGCAAGTCATTTTTTACAAAAACCACTGATTCGTAAATAAAAAGACACGGTAATGGTAGAATTCCTAGATTAATGAAGATAGGCTTACAAGAATCACGTGGGTGGGATTTGGTTATTATTCGTACAATTCGTTTTTGTAATCTAAAAGTCTGGGAGCTATAAGATGTATTTCCCCAGAATATTATGCCATATCTCAGGCGGAAATGAACATTCGCAAAGTATACACAACGAGCAGTATGAAGGCTGACTGAATTTGCAAGAATTCTGAACGCGTAGCATAATGAACTTAATTTTGTGTTCAATTCATTTAAATGGACGTTCCATTTAAGGTTTGACTGAATTGAGTGACCTAAAAATTTTGTTGCCTTAACATCAGTCAATGGTACACTGTTCATTTTCAATGGAGCACAGAATTGTTTATTTGAAATGGAAAACTGCATTAAAATCGTTTTCTTTTCGTTTACTATTAATTTGTTATTTGCACGTTGCACACGTTGCACTAGTTTTGACAAAAGATACTACATCCCGAAGAGCCAGCACACGTCTACGCGGGTTGCTTAGCCGCCCTTGGGACCAATGCAAAGTTCGCTTGTCCAGGAATTCACAGCGACAGGGAGGGCGCAGAGAGAAGCTGTAATGGTTCAAGGTCCGTGTTCTGTGGGAAATGGCTCGGAGTGCCTGGATTTCGGGACGCAAAATCAAACTTCGTCAGTTTCTTCACGTTAAAATTGTGATTTTCTCTCAGGGGAAGAAGATATTCTTTAGAGTTATCGAGAAATTCATCGTATCAAATTTCGAGATAACCAGACAGTCTTATAAATAAAATACGGCGGCTGGGTCTGAAAAATTGTTCAACATATCAAAAATTCGCGTTTTCGATGTTCTGGTCATCAAGGTTTGATTGTATACCCCTTCAAAATGTTTAAGCTGGGCGATGAACGATGAGAACATACCGGTAATGAGAACATACCTTGTCGCTTCGAATGATTATTTTGAACGAAATGTGAACTGAGTTCCATGAAAGACAAACATCCGAGAGCTTCACCGGGACTGAACTTGAAAGGGAAATTCGATCGATGTGATAGCCAAGGTCGTCGCATAGCTGCTGTTAATTCATCAAATACCAACATATTGATGAATCTGTCATCTCAACATCTATATTTTTCTATAAAAAAGTATAGTGTTCCATTCCAAAACTAGCGCTGCTACCACCACATACTTTCTCGCATTATTTGTAATTTTTGCAATTTGCGAAAATTCGAAGATTTCTGCGAAAATCGAACCTGCCACATTTTAAATGCCTTTGGTTCTCTCTACAGAGAAAATGTAAAAAAAATATTTGGAACAATTAAAAAAATATTTTTTAATAAATTTCATTAACTTCAATCAAAAACTACTAATTTTTTCAAAAAATTGTACATGAGATTTTGTAAGGAATTGATTTTTTACTAACATTTTATTTAAGACAAAAATCTATATGTTAAATATTGTATTTTTGCAATGTTATTTTTTTTACAATTTTCTGAAATAAAAAGAGATCACCCAAAGTTGAACTAGCACTAATTATATTATCTTCCTCTGATATTTACAGAGAGTAAATTGCTGAAAAATTCGGAGCCGTTTTTGAGTTAAACGGTTTATTAAAAATTGTAGAAATGTATTACAAGCACAATTGAGCGGAAACAACTGATATTTTCGAACAATACGGCATGAATTTATTTCAACATTTGTCTTTAAAGAACAGAATTGATAAATAAAGACATCTCTATCTTCAATACTTGTAGTCGTAGAATGACGGTGAAAAAATGTTGATCGTTTTCAATTTTCAAAAAATTGGGATTTCAATGAAAGGGAGACCTGCCCCATTAATTTCAGTGTTCTCTTCGCTATCCGAGGACAAAACTTTGACCGACGGGTGAGCGGACGGACGGACAAATGGACAGATAAACAGACAAACAGACCCTCAGACAGCTGGACGAACCGATGGACGTTTTATCGTTGATCAATTCGATATCGATTAATCGAGGGAGTCCATATTCATTTTGCTAAGAATTTCATTGGATAAATAACGAATATGTTAGGTAGGAACACTCTTGCTCCAGAGTACTGAGTTAAATAATTCAACAGTTTTAATTTCATAAAAATAATAATAATAATTATAAATATTATAATTATAATATAATAAATAATTATTATTATAATGTATTTAAAGAACAATTTCTTTATTTAATTAGATATTCATTATTTTGGGTGGTTTAATTTTATTAAATATTAGTTTAAAATCACACAAGACCTACTTACCTGAATTAAAACGACGCCATGAGAAGAATCTAGTTGAGAGGGCGGTACGTAGCTCCTAGTTCGGAAACCGATGCTCGAACTCAGGCCCTTTGCAACGCAAAGGACAGTCCCGGCCATCAGCGGTGGCCGGCTTTGAGAGCGGCAGGAGAGAACGAATTTCATCCAATGTGTCCGAATTACCCGTTGACCTCGCTCTCTGGCAAAAGCTCTTCTGGAGAGCCCCTACTTGCGACACGTGCACTTTGTGCACGTGGGACCTGGCTCGTGGAAATGGAGTGCCAGCACGATCCGACTTTCAGCCACTATCACGCGCGGAATATTCAAGGTGAAATCCAATTTATTCATTTATTGACATTTTTGTAGGGCAGCCCACGGGGCCTACGGGGTAACTCATGATATTTTTGAGGGAGAGTGCGGCGGCGGTTGCAGATCCACGGATAGACGGGCGCCGGAGGCGGCGGCGGGGGTGGCGGCGGGGCCGGGGCCAGGCTGGGGCGCGGGGTGGCTGGGGAGGCGAGGCCAGAGGGTCTCTGATATTGGCATCCGCAGAGTAATGGAATCAGCATCTTTATCATTACAGCGTCCCTCATTCGCTGGTGGAACTTTGGATTTCCGCGGGTGTGGCTCCGGGCGGCAGCGAACGCGGCGGGGAGGGCAGGTTCGGGTGCGGCGGGCGGCCCCAGGCGGTGGAGACGCGGCGCAGGGCGGCGGGGAGCGGGCGCGAGGGCGGGGAGGGGTGGCGGGTCGGGGTGAGGCGGGGAGGACAGGGAAGAGAGCGGAGAACGCGGAGAGCGCGCCGCCGCCGCCGGCGGTCCGGCCTCAGCAGAGGATGACTCAAGTTTCGGGCATCATTATATACACTGAGTAGCTGCCGGCTACAGACGGGCTGTGCCGTGCCGTGCCTCTGCGGCCGCGGGCGCCCCGAGCGCGGGGAGCCGGGGCGGGGGCGGGGGGTGAGGGCGGGCGGCGACGGAGACGGGAACGGGTTGAGGCGGGGAGCGGCAGGGAAGCCGTATGGAAGAGGAGCGGGCCTGGGTGGCACCTCGGGCGACGCTCTCTATTTTATAACAGTCGTATGTACGAGAATGTGTGTGGGTATGTATAATATTGGATCTACATACCGCACACCTACGCCGCCGCTCGAAACTGCTTTCCTCTCCCTGCGGGCGCTTCGAGGCGGCAGGGGGAGTAAGGGGCGGTGGGGGAGGGGAGAAAGTGAGGGTGGGCGTGGGGGAGCGGGTCACAGAAAGTGCTGGCTGCGAGAAACACGCGAGGAAGGTATACGCTCGGGCAGAATGTATGCGCTCGGTTGTGTTCAGCGTTCGTAGCTGGTGGAATGGGGTATTGTGTGCGGTGGGCTGGAACCAAAGAAGCTAGAGAGCTTGTAATTGTTGTTTTCCAATAGAATGCGTAGGTGCTCACTACAGTTCTTCCTATTTGTTCTCTCTAAGAAAAGAAGGAGAATGGGGATGTTGGTGTTAACAATTCAATACATTTTAGGTGTAGGTGATCAATTACAATACTCATTTTAGACCCTAAATAAATTGAGTAGTACTGTCTTTTATGGCAATATTCACATATGCTAGTAAATAATTGTTTCCTCTGATCGTTTTAAATTATCAAATAACAGCTTCGTTAACAAATGTTTCAAATTTCACACTCATGCCTGTTTAGGTCAAATGAAATATGAGATGAGGAGAAACTTTAGACGGTTTAGTATTCAAATATGAATGTACTTCGACTCACTGACTCATACGTGGTTAAAATTGTCTCTAGAAAACAGAAGGACAAGATCATATAGCAATTTAGTGTTACTGTTCACCTCCTGGCGTGGCTAAGTCTGGGAGGTTACGCTATTGCTACTTCGTATTTTTTGTGTTCTTGAAGCCAGCGGTTTTGTTTTACTTTATTGTCCAGAGAGATGTCATTTCTTTTAGAACAAAACGTATGTGTTAACGATCTAGACATAATAATTTGTACACTATATTGTATTAAAATTTTGACAGTCGACAATTCTCCTATTTACACAAAAAGCAAGTTAAGTCCAATATACAATGGTGTAGGGGGTGACATACTGTTGCACTCTTTATCTGCGAGAGTTGAGAGGAAATTTGATATCAAGTTTTTTATTGCTGCTTAATACCATTTTTCTTTATTTGTTCAGTAATTATGGAGACATGCAGGTCTCCATTTAGAACTTTATTTGACATATAATGGGATGCAATAATTATTGTGCCTTCAAATATTGTTAAACACAATTTCATTATCAATCTTAATGTTAGCACAATGAGAGAATCACCAAAAGAGTCTAAGATGTAGTTGAGATGTTTTCAGCTCAGAAGTATGAGGTGAAGGTATTACTACGGAAACTGCTCAGAGGAAAAAACAATATCTGAGAGGAAATTACGGAAAAAAGTTTTAGAGGAGGTATTACCAATAATATTGAATATCTTGAGATGTGTATCGCCAATATTTATTAATATGGTTTTCGAGGTTTTGGATTTAAAATTCTCGTTTATTTTCTTCATTTAATTCGTCGTTGGGGTCACAGACAAAAGGCTTTATTAAAACGAGGCTGAGTGAAAGAGAAACAATTGACGCAAGGGAAGCAAGAGCTTTTCATTTTGCCAAACATCACCACTTTTCCATAAATATAATGACCACGTTTTAATATATTTTAGTTACAATACATTTTATAAAATAATAATAACATTATCAAATAAATTTAAAATACATTTTCATTAAGAAATTAATTATCATTATATTTTCAGAAATATATGTGATAATGCGACAAGTGATATTCTTTATTTCCTTTTTACTTTCTCGCCTAGTACGTATTTTCGTAGTAAAGAGAAAGTTTTGTAGCAGTGCAATGGCAAGTGGCGATTTTTTGTTAGGAAAATTCATATTGTAGGCCTCTAATATAGAGCAAGCTGAGAAATCTTGTTCCTTTAGGAAGAATATTACTTCCTCTAACATGTGTAGTCAGATTTCACGTTTTGTGGGTACTTGATTCTGAAAAATTTGTTTACGGCGAAACAACTGTCTGTGATCAACCCTAGCGTTTACACCGTTGAGACAATTTTCTTGAAAGTTGGCATTCTCCAATCAATCTGGCCGAACTCGAGACCCTGCGAATTTAAAATGGATATTTTTATTTTGGGGGCTACATTTTTTTCGAATTATTGAAAACACCCTTATGAATATGCCACAAGTGTCATTTTCTTTGATTTGTCTGAATTTTCTAAAATGCCCAAGGTTAAAAATAATGCGAGAAAGTATGTTTTGTTGTAGATTTGCTAGTTTAGAATTGAAATATTGGACGAAATATAATTATAAACTAATGCATCTGAGGTAAGGAAGTTTCCAGATATCAAGGAAATATGTAGTATGACGTATTTAATATATGTAATTGTGTATATTTCGACTAAAGAATCTTAGTTATTGCTGAATATGTTAAAATCTTAAAATAGTTAATAACTGATATTTTGAAAATGCTTTACAATTATAAATAATGAAAAGTTCAAAATTCAGTTGTTCCTACAGGCAAGATAATGAAACAGGAACAAAAATATTCAACATTCTTTTCAATCTCGACCCAATTCTTGTGTGTTATTAGGCAAATATAAACACAACAAACATTTTAGTAGTTGCTTAATAATAAGTTTATAAGTTGCTTAATAATCCAAGATTCGTTACAACACAAACTGTTACAATCATCAAAATATGAAAGAGAATGCACCATCAAAAATTGTGAAAATACAATTTATTGTATCAATAAAATGCGTAAGCACTCTTCTGTAAGGACAATAGAGCATTTGAACGCGCTTACTGAAGCACTTGTTTAATAGAGTTTTATAAAAGTAAAGCTTCTTTTATAAGCAAAATTAAATACAACGAACTCTAGGTATTTGAGCAAAGAAGACAAATTATACTCTAAAGTGTGTATTAAACCTCGAATACTAGTGTCGAAATTTATAACATTTTTTTAGGAATGAGAAAAATGCTATCACCTCGAAACGATTTCTAAAACGAAAAGATTGTAAATTAGGCAATCAGTAATCATGCATATTACTAAACAACTTTATTAAAAGATGTCATATATACAAATTATGCCTTCAAGTATCTTGTGAAGAATCGCTTAACAACTTTATTAAAAATTTAACACACTGCTATCTATTTTTGACCAACAAGATATAAAATATTGTTTCATTGTCCATACATTACTAGGCATGACTTTTTTATACGCATCATCATGTGTGAGCGAAAAATTATGTCCGAAAATGAAAAACAAATTTGAATAATAGTGTTTAGAATGAAAATATTAAAAATAAAATTACTCAGTATCAGAGATTAAATGATGGAATAATGATGAACTTATCTAAACGTGTTCAATTAAGCATTTAAAAAAATAAAACATTAAAAGGTTAAATTCAAAGAACAGAAATAAGGAAAAGCATGTAAGGAGTAAATTTTACATACAGACCTCAAGATAGTCGCTGACTGGAAGAAAACAAATACAACTACAACACCGATATTCCGCCCATATTAACGCCCAAAGAGTATATTTTACATTGCTAGGTACCTCGCACATAACATGCATGTTATCTGTAAAAATACTTGTTTTAAGTACATTTTTTTCATCACTAGTATTCTAGGGTTAAATACCTAATGGACGTCTTACAGATCAAACATACTTAAAAATGAACATAATATAAAATGTTCATGTCACATGCTACATATATAATCTACTCAATAAATTGAAAGAACTTAGCAAAATAGATTTTACGTGTACACAATTTGAAATTCATTTGAATGACAATGAAGATTTTTTTCATTCATTTATTTTAATCTTCTTTGATTCACCTTTTAAAAACTATGTTGTACTAAATATAGGAAATACTCCTTGAATTTGCAGAATTACAGTCCACCTTCTCTAGAAATCTTTGATAGTGTGATGTTGAAGCGTTCATCATTCGTCGTTCAACTGCTATGAATATTGCAACCTGACTAGAAATTACGACTAAATTATTACGTCCCGACTACGGTTGTCAGGGTCTTTGAAAGCAAATCTGTGTAACCGTTTTGACCTAATAACTGTGAAGTTGAGACTTTTGTTGTATATTTTAAGAAAATGTCTAAAAGTGATTGAATCCAATGAGAAAAGAAAGTTCCATTTTAATTGTTTAAGACTTACTTATTGATTCAAAGACTGTTGAAAATAGTAAATGTTATGTAATTCTTCTGCACCGTATTTGATAAGACGTAACGGCAGAATGTAGGAAATATCAGAAAATGAGAGAATTCTAAAAGTGCTACTACGGCAAATGCCTACAAATGCACAGCGGACAACAACGCATTGTGTTTATGAGCGGTGCATGTCGCGCAGTGGGTATGATAACCCACAGAAATCGTCCTGTTAACAAAATTGAAACATGGTTTATTGGAAAGGATGTTGTAGTGATAAGTGAGAAACTGTAGTCCATCTTTTCTCTAGACCAAGAATTATTTTTTGGTATATAAATATATGAAATGATATAAAATAAAAAAATAAATATTGAATTAAAAAATATTAAAAAAGGGTAAGACCTAGATATTGTTTACCTTTCCTTCCCACATTTGGAAACTAAACACGCTAAACTACATGTAATGTTACTTTTACAAGCAATAAACATAGACAGTTTGTGCCTTTTCAAATTTCATTCACGGCTTCACAAATTTCATTCAGGTGTAAATAGCTTATTGGTGAAAGCGTACTCTTTCTCATCCTCATCTGTTTCACATTCTTCCTCTTCACGTATGGTATGTAAATCATAGTTCTGGTCAAGTTGAACAGCTTCAAGAATTTTGTAATCCTTTGAGTGACGTTTTGTACACTTTCCAATGTGTTTCTTGTACCAAGCCTGAAACAAGACCAAGCCTGTATTATTTTTCAAGTAAATTTACGATTCTAATACGTAGTATTAAAATAATAAAATTAACGGGTGAAAGCCAAATGTAAGTTTTTTAAGAATCAAGTTCAAGGTTTTAACTTAACTACATCATCTTCACTGTTATTTAAACTTGTGTCTGACAAAATATATTATCAGACACAAATGTCAAAAATAAATCAATTAAATTTGTAATTGTATGAATTACAATTGCTGCGATGTTCACTGATCTAAAATGTTAAATACCTCTGTTCAAGAAGTGGAGTGAATCTAGTTACAATACAAATTACAATCCTGTACAGAAATAGAACTTAATATTAAACGTGTGAACTGTGTTATTATAAAAATGTATATAAAATCTAACTCTGCGCATAAAAATCTTATGTCGATGGCACGAACAGTGAGGTCACATTCGTGTGAAGTGTATATGTTTTTAATGAATTATATAAATTGGGGAGCATCGGGGAAATGCAGACAGATATATGAACTTTACCAATCCATGATATACTTAAGAAAATCAAATACCAGTGTGAAATTCCAAAAGACCGCGATCGCTAAGAAACAAATCTTGTGCATTTCGCTTGGAACGAGCATCAAATGAAACTGCGAATTGAGTTCTCTAAAGTGATCGTCATAGTTGGAATCACATTGATTTTGATCCATCGACATAAACAGTGATGTCTCGTTCCGTATTGTCCGAAATTGTTAATAACAGATTATTTATTAATATACAAAATGTGTTTTAGTATGAAAAAATGGCTTTTCTTTTCAAAATAATTTCGGTCTTAAAATTGTGTAGAAACTACATAGACTTATCCTTGGAAAAGGTTTTCTTGTATTCACTCACCGAGGAGTTTCATCAGAAAAATACAAATTGTAGTTGTAGAATCAGTGGGTATAGGAACGACCTCAACGCACTGATTAAACGCCGCACTTAATCTTGTGGCTCTAGAAATGTATTAGTACGTGAGAAGCTTAGTATGGCTCCTCCAGCACTTCAAAACCCTAGCTATAAGTAAGACTTCACTTTCTAGCTTTACTATGTAATTTCGTAGTAAGTATTGAAATGCTGCTGCTAATCTCAGCGATTTTTCGACAGATAAACTCGTTGTGTGGGGTCGCAGAAAATATGGATAAATCTTGTCCCTATATGTTTTAAATTACTTTCTCTAACAAGTTGTAGAGTAATAACTCACGATTTGTGAGTACTTGATACTTACAAATTGACTGACACAAAAACGTTTGTCTGTGGTCAAGAGTGGCGCCTAAACTAAAAGATATTTTTCCCAAACTGATCTTTCCCGATCAATCTAGAAGAACTCGAGGCTCTCCGAGTTTACATCTAATATTTTTATTTTTCGAGGGGTATATTACATGAAGCCTTAAATCAATTTTAAACATTTCTCAATACAGTAATATAGTTCACACCGTCATTAACACGAATTCCAAGGGACCGAAATCATCGGAGTGTGTGTTTTAAAATTTCGTGTTATCCGATTATTATAAATGACTGTATTAGTGTAATCCCTTGCCAGGATCATAGTTTTGTACGTGTTACGGTGAAATTCGTGTTAAGCGAGTTCGTGCTAACGAGAGTTTACTGTAATTGTTTCAATTTTTATTTATTTTAGAAAGCACAAAGGACCAAACCAATGCGCAGATCGTATTTTAGTTAAAATCTCTCGATTTTTGAAAAATTGAAATTTTGGCAATTTTGCAAATTTTCCGGCATTTTCATCTGCAATTTTGGCATTGCAATTTTTTCGGCGTCTTTCTGCAATCCGAATATTGAAGACATTGTTTTCTTAATAACATCTGCTTTCTGTAATGAAATCTGAAAGCGGTCAAATTGTGTAGATATGTAGATATTTATTTTTAAGAAAATGTAAAAAAAAAACTGTCTCTGACATATGGGGTAGAAAATCATCTGCGTACGCTTTCTTGAGTTTCAGAATCCCTTCCCAACAATTTTATTATTAATAGTTGACAGATGAAAAAAGTTAATAATAATAATAATAATAATAATAATAATAATATTGATAATAATAATAAAATTTAGAAAAGCGCGAGATTAACATTACAAGAAACTAGATATTTTCGTTCCCGAGTTATAGAAAACCTATTTGTAACGATAAACGAACTGCAGATTTGATTTTTCTGTATTGCTAACAAAATAGTAACTCACCTTAAGCTTTACTACGACTTCAAGCAAAAAGAGAGCTCAACAAAACGTGCGCATAGAGAAGTTACATTTATGTCCAGAAGCAAATCAAGGGGCCATCTCAGCATTTGCTCAATGGATCAGGGAAACTGAACAAAAACCCGATCGAGATGGGGGCATTGACCTGGAAGCTGAAGTACATTACTTTTTACAGGCATTTAAGTCTTTCTTAAATTATACAATGGAAATGAAAACTAATTCATTAAACTAGATCATTGTTTTGTTAAAATAAATATTATTTTCCTTTTTGATGGACAGTATAATCTTTAATTGTATTGAAACGTTTAAGCAGCAGAAAATATTTTACATGTAACTTAAATTTGTGCACCGATTTTAATTGTTTAATGCCATCTTGCAATGCGTTGTAAATTAACACACACACACACACACACACACACACACACACACACATATATATATATATATATATATATATATATATATATATATATATATATATATATATATATATTCCTGTGTATATGGATTTCTTGTAGTGAGTTGATACTGACACTTAATGAACATGATTTCTACGACGTGTGTTGTAAATAATATAAATATCAGTATTACATGAAAATATATTCCCACCGTCAAGTAAGTCAGTTTTCACAAATACTACAGATTCGTAGATAAATAGGCATGGCAAGATTCCAAGCTCAATGAAAAGAGGCTTGCAGGGATCACGTGAATGGCATTTTTTCCTTATTAGGATAATTTTCTTTGCAACCTAAATGTCTGGGTACTAAAGGAGAATCTCTCCCAGAATATAATGCCATATCAAGGCGGGAACTTACATTTGCAAAATATACGCAACGAACTGCATGAAGGCTGAGAGAATTTGAAAGAATTCTCAATGCGTAACACAATGAATAATTTATTGTTTAATTGTTATTGTTAATTGATATTGTTAATATGCATATTCTATTACAGGTTTGACTGAATTGAGAAACCTGGAAATTTACCTTATCGTCAGCTAATTGCATATTGTTCATTATCAATGGAGTATACGATTGTCAATTTGAAATGCAAATATGCATTGAAACCTTTTTTCCTTCGTCAAATATCAATTACTTATTACAAAACCAATTTGAAACTTCTAAAATTTAACTATTTATTGTTTCTTTCTTGTAAAGAACATTCGTGTCATCCGCAAACAGAACTGTTCTTCCATTTCTAATAGACAAGTGCATCCCATTTACGTACAGCAGAAAGAGAATAAATAAGATCAAACATTGTGGGACCCCATGTTCAATTGGCAAAACATTGGAAAGATAAGTTAATAATGTCCTTTCGTGCCTGTACGGTATTACTACTCTTTGAGTTCGATGTTTAAGGTACGAGGTAATCCAATCTAACGCGATACCACGAATTACACAATTTTGAGAGCAAGACGTTATTTTTAATAATGTCAAAAGCTTTCGAAATATCTAAAAATATCCAAATGGGTTCTTCATTTTGGTTCATTGATGAAGCAACATTTTTAAGAAAAAAATGACAGTTTCCGTAGATTTTGATTTTCTAAAATTGTGTTGCGAGTCAAAAAACGCTTCGTTTTTCCCGAGAAAAGTTTCTATTCGCGTATAGAAAAGCGTCTCTGATATTTTTGAGAAAACTGCTAAAAGAGAAATTGGCCGGTAATTTTGAATTTCAATTTTTGTTACCTATCCAAAAAGTGGCTTTTCTTAATATATGGAAATATTCCTGTGCATAAGGAAGCATTGAAAATGTGAGTTAATAGGTGTATAATGGCAGGTGCACAAGTTTTTAATAACAATATGAAAATTCATCTAAACCAGATTAATATTTATTTTTTAGTTTACTGACTATTCTGTGGATTTCGTTGGAAGAAGTTTCGAAAATAAACATCGTGCCGAAAATTTCTTGGGGACCGTATAATGTTGAATTTTATTGTTTTAGTCCCTTCGTGAGATCAACCGCAACTCTAAAAAAAATTATTGAAGAGATTCGCAACGTTTTCTGGATTACTTCCTTCTCCTTAATTATCCTTTAAAACAACATTCTCTACGATGTATCGTGGTGATATGGTCGTATTTTTTTATATCGATATTCGATTTTTTTTCGTATCGATATTCCTCATTGGTTTAGTTTTGTTACTAGTATTCAAAATATCCTCATTATTTTTCAATATTTTGGCCTGAACTATTATTTTCCTTAAAATTTGTTTTGTATTCTCGGAAGAAGACATGGAAATCAGATGATACGTTATGATATTTAGAAATGAAGGGAAGGGTACGTTTCTATTTACACTATTTTATAATTCCTTGTGGTTCAAGTATTACTTTTTGGTGAAATGATTAAGTTTCCCCTTTTTAAGGGGAAAGCACGCGTTAAAGTGAAATGAAAGTTTAGAGACAAAAAAATTATATTTTTCGTTTGTATCAACAGCGTTATAAAATGCGTCCTACGATTCCTTCAGCAGGTAGTCCGTAAATAATTTTATGTTAACTTTCGAAAATGACATGTTAATAGTATTTGTAAGAATTTGTGCATCGTGGTCACTGTAACCTAGATTATTCGTTGTTATTTCATATCTAGTTGCGGTTTTGTTAATTATAATTTGTTCTATTGCTTTTTGTAATTAAAATGAATTCCGTGTAGGTACGTTCACTGAAATATAAAATTTAAGAGAATGAAGTAAATTGAGAAACTGCTGTTTTTCGTGGTATTCGCTCAGAAAATCAATGTTGAAATCTTCACATACAACAATGGATTTAAAAGAGAGATAACTAATTTTTTTCAGAGTTATCTCTAGATTTTATAAGAAATTGTAGTAATTTAAAGCTCGTTTTGTTGGAGGTCTGTAGATGCAAAGTAAGATACTTTTGAGCTTAGTAAGATATACGACTGTTATTTCAAAAACTTTACAACTCCATATAAATTGAATTCTTAAAAGAACGTAGAATCAATATTATTTCCTATGTAAATACACGAACCTCCGTAAGCAGGGTATTTATTTGATTCCCTCGTTCTACAATTAGATTCTGCAAGGTAAAAACTATGAATTTGGAGTGTGATTAGCTCATTATGAAATAACCAATGTTCTGTAAATCAAAAATCATCTATTTGACGCAGATCGCAGATGTTGCCTCGATGAATTTAATTTTATTTGATAGAGATTGCAGATTATGATGCATTATTCGAATCTTTTTCATGTACCTACACGGAAGATTTCTCTGTTGCATCTGACTGTAGTTGCTTTTTATTTATCTCATTTTTATCTTGAGTGCGTGGTCGATGGAAGTATCGTGTCCCAGCAGTGTCAGGAGGTAAGGAAGGAGGGATGACAGATGTCGAGAAATGAATAATGAGAGAGGTAGTACAAGGATTAGGTTCAAAGGATAAGATAATTGGGTCCAAAGGGGTCCTAAAGGATGGAGAAGAACTGGGAAATGTAGGTGGGGATGAGTCTTGGGCAGGGCACTGCTGAGGTTGTGTAAGGATATGATTTGCAAGCTCGCCAGCAGGTGCATGTTTTCCGAGAAGGATCAAGTGAAGACCATACTGGGTGAAGTGTTTTTCTGAAAGTTAAGCTCAAATAATTGTGTGCCTCTCAGATACAGTTTTAATTGGTTGTTTGCGTGTATAATGTCTTTGTAGTGTTAGTTTGTTGTACCGGAAGGGTAGGGTGAGGCTACAATGTTCATGTTTTTGTCAGCATATTGTAGTTAGTCAATATGTTGCTCAGATGTAAAGTGACCACATAAATTGATGTCGTTATGCTCTCCTATTATGATGACTGTATCATTGAGTTTATTGATTTTTTGTATTTTATTGATTTTTTGTATGGGTGTCACTGGTCACGTCGGCAAACCTCCCGTTAGATTTAAGCCCACCCGTGACAGAAATTGGATAGGAGTTTCAGTTATTTCAGTTATTTGCAAGAATATTCAAAGTTTTTGTAGGTGAATTCACACCATTTCATTGAAAATAATTAATATACGATTTTTTATACTTGCCAACATTATTTTAAAAAAATGGCATAACTTGGAGAATTGCTTTATTCTACATTTTTACTTTCTAGCCTTACTACGTACGCAGTAATGACGAACTATAAGAACGTTACAGCAGAAATCAACTATCAAAATACTCGGAATTGTGCGGCTCTGGTGTCGAAAAATTGCGTAAAACTTGTCCCGACGTGTATTAAATTACTTTATGTAACGCGTTATGTAGTCGGAATACACTATTTGTAGGTCCTTGATACCGAAAAATCTATTGACGGCGAAACGTCTTTCTGTTTGTAGTACGTCGGTCTCTTGGCACCGCAATCGCCTAAGCCGTTCAGAAAATTTTCTCCGTAATTGATATTCCGCAATAGAAATCTTGACGAACTCAAGACCTTATTAGTTCGAAACGGACATTTTAGTTTTGTGGGAATTTTACATGAAGTTCCAAAATTTTCTTAAAACGTGGCTCTAAAATGTTGATTAAAATTTTTGTCGGATAGCATAAAGAAACTTAAAAATGGGGCATTGCTCATTTTCATTGAAATATTAAAAATGTTGAAAATGGCCGAAGTCCAAAACTTTTCGATGCCTTCTTACACCAACAATATTCAAGATAGATATATTTTCTTCAGTGAATTTTGTTCTTGAAATACAGATCTTGAAATAAGGACAGATACAATTTTTCAGAAATTTTGCTTAATTTGGCGTGAAGTATAAAAAATTCTTAACAATTATTTTCTCGAAAATTCCTCCAAAAATTTTGTTTAACGTTTTTCTTGGATAAAGTATGAGATTCTTAAAAAAGGCGCAAGTCGCGTTTTCATCAAATCCCCTGCGAATCCGAAAATTGCAAACACAAAATGTTCAACATTTTTAAGAACCGGAAGGTAGCTCTGAAGCTGGAGGTGTAGGGGGAAAATTAACTGGCGTGTTAGCTGTATGGATCTAATTCCGAATCACAGTATGTGCTGTTGTAGCACCACTAGTTTTTTTCTGCGATCAAAGAATAATTTTGACGAACACAGCCTAATGTTTTCATTTTGGCGTTTTTATTTTATATGCCGTAAAATGTTTACTTTTGACAACCCCAAACAGCGAACATACTAATAACAAGAATGTATAGTAACAATAGTTATGTAACAAATATTAAGTATGCGTTCAAAATATTCTTGGTTGATGAAAACTTCAAGACACATTTACACACACACACACACACACACACACACATTCCTTCCCTCCTCTCTCTCTCGCTCACTCTCTATCTCTCTCTCGCTCGCTTATTCACTCTCTCTTGCTCTCTCTCGCTCTCTTTCGCGCTCTCTGGCTCTCTTTCGCTCTCTCTCGCTCTTGCTCTCTCGCGCTCTCTCTCGCTCTCTCTCTTTCTTTTTCTCTTTCGTTCTCACTCATTCACCCAAACTTATGTAACATACATACAGACAATAAAAATGCTAGAAAAGCAAAACTGTTTCATATGAATTTGAAAGGATCTGACCTCGTATTCTTTAGACACGTGGAAGGGTGTGCATGGTAGAAATGTTTTGCGGATGCCACGTCGTCGACGAAACACCACACTGGTTGTCTCACGCCGCTTGGCGTTCTGTTCATCCGATAGTTTCTTTGCTGATTCGCCCCCTGCGTCAGCAATTTGTGCAGATGTGTCAGATTGCCTCATGCCACGTCCACCTGGGTGAGAGACTTTCCGAGTCGAGTCTCTCATGGGAATTTTGCTGAATTGAGACGTGCCTTTTCCAGCTGACATCCCGGGAGCGGTCGTCTCATGTGTCCTCTTCACAGCATAATACGAGACCTTCGTAGATGCTTTCGGTGCAAGCGGGGAATTCAGGGCAAATGGCATGTTGGGGCCGAAGGCAACCGGCCGCATGAGCTCAGCGGGCGTCGGTTCCATCGACGAATTCACCGGTACGTCGTCAGGCAAAACTTCGTGTTCGTGCAACAGTACCAGAGGTTCTATATCGTACGGACTCGCGCTCCATTGCTCAATGCAAGAGTACTCGACCAGTTTATCACTGAGAGACTCGTCGCACTTATTCACGCATGAAGATCGAAAGCACTTTACAAATTTACGCAGCATGGTCTCTAATTTTCACGGTCAGAACTCTTCGATTATTACTCGCAGCAACTTCAAATTTTGAGTTTCGTATTTGACAATTCCTGCACGTTCGATCTTTACTTAGTTTATCACACTAGATGTTTTCTCAGCAATTCAGTTCAGCACACTGCAAGTGTCCCTCGGAAAATGAAAACACGCGGACACAGCTGGAGCTTGACAGTCGCATGTACACTTGACACCCTCGTATCACCACCACCACCACCACCACCACCACCGCCACAGCCGTCCAGCACTGCGCCGTGCCACCGACTGCCAGCAATTACTGGGCAAACGCTTGGTAGCGAATGCTTCCTTGGCGTCGTTGTCGTCGCGCCAATCCGATGTCTTCAGCGACGCCTCCTAACAGGGGAGGGGGTGCGTCCCACCTCGGCCACGCGGCCGCCGCACGGTGCTTCGAGAGGCACAAAATGTGGACAAAAGTCGTTTTTTGACCGTGACGACCTTCATTGACTAGTGGTTTCGGTCGCGTTAACTTGTAAGGTCAGTAGTGTCATAAATGTAGTGAATGTTTTATCGCGGAAGGTGGTTGTGATCTTTCCCCGCTGGATGGTGATATCTTGCGCCGTCCTAAAAGTCGGGTTTTCCCCAACCAAGATCCCGTTAGCGGGGCGTCTCCCCAGCCGAGAGAAGCTCTAAGCTGGCGACTGGTGTCCCGCCATGTGTGGTAGTGTAGTGCATGTAGCTTTAAGTGTGTAAGGGATAGGATAGGACAAGGAATGGGAGGAAAAGATTGCTCGCTGTCCGTGGCTCGATTGGCAGGGTACTGTTCCGGTATTCGTTTGTTATTGATCGGAGAAACCGCGGAAAACTACCAATCAGAGCAGGCAGCTGCTAGAATTCTCCTCCAGACAGCTATAGATCTCGACCTAGCTATCTGGCTAGAGTCGAAAATCCTGTCACCGTCGGGACTCGAACCTCAGGACCTCCCAGTTAGAGGCACTGTAGTTACATCCTTTGATGCCCTTAGCCACCTCTCCCGGTCTTACAACTCGCTCTCCAGTGTTCAAAAAGTGGGAAACACTTTGAAATCCCCGGTTACTTCTCGTCCAGGAAGAGCGGTACTTTAGATGTACTTTTATGTACGATGATGTAAGTCTGAGGTCTCTGTGAGGCTTCGTGTTTTGAACAAAAACCTATCATTCCAATATAACCATGGTGCGGTAGAAGTCTCGCTGTGGAACTATGATTTCAAACTGTTTAATACAATCTAGGATATTTGTAGTTTTATTTTTAATTATTTTACTTGAATACGAACGTTCCAAGCCTTTTGTCGTTGAACCTAGAGTAATTCCTCTTGAACATTGTCAGTCGTACGTCAAGTCGTAAGTCATTGCCTTTTATTCCTGTCGACGATCACGAATCCAGAAAACCGCGATGTCATGAGCTGCTTCACTTCTGTGACTTCACGGACCTTGATTAAGAAGTTCGGTTACCGATGTACGTAGCTTTAGCGTTTAGTTTAATTATCAGAAGGGCGTATTACTTACAATTTTTTTCATCGCCTTTGCTGTTTCAGGAGAAGCATTCTAGATACAAATGGAGAGGAATGTATTTGCCTATGCAGGTGTTTGGATGAATTCATTTTAATGGGAAAATCCTGCAAGTACATCTAAATTAATTTAAACAAATCAGTATTTTCTTCTCACCCTTTCCATAGCCATGGCGATGTAGATGAAATTTTTTTCAAAACTGTTCAATTAACATGATTCAAACGAATGAGAACAGAGAAACGTTGTGCTTTATGTTGCTATCTTATCTTTCCATTTTTTCTCCGTTATTCTATAAAATGTCCTCAATGCAGGGAATTTTCAAGAAACCGAATAGTTATAAATTTATAATCCGGCATTTATTCATCAATTCATTTCTTCATCTTATTTCTTAATATGCACGCACGATTTAAGAATTCTAATTTACTCATTGTTTTCTTACACAAACTTTATTGGTCATTTTCTTACTTGTAAATCAGTTTTTAAAGTGGATTCTGAAAAGGTATCTATACATTTAGTGATTTTTAATATCCTGAAATGTATACTAATATTAGAAATAAGACGAAGGAATACGTCTGTGAAGGTTTCATTTGCAACTCCTGCCAACTATGTAACTTCAAATTAAATGTAAGTGTAGTTCTACCGCAAGTCAAAAATGGAACTTGGCGCGCTCTCCGTGCCCTGTTGTTTAAGGAACTGTTCCAGCATTCGTCCGGAATTTAGCGAAGGAAATTGGAAACATCCGACCCTAGTCTCCAGATCCACGCGGTTGCTTCAGCTAGCGTAGTTACTTAGCTGGTGTACAAATTACGCACCTTCAGAAACCGAATTTAGGACCTCCGGCCTGCAAAGATAGGTGGTCAATTTCATTTTATTGAAGGAGGATATTTTTCTCCTACGGAACCCAGTGATACGTAGTTTGCAAATTAGCTTTCTACATCCAAATTCGGGAGTTGAAATCTGGCTGGGGACGGTGAATTATCCTATGTGCCAAGTTAAAGAACTGGCTGCATGTTAAAGAACTGACAAAAGGCTCAGTAAAAATTGAATGCTTCGACAATTTCCTTGCTAATTAGCCAGCCACGGACACAATCGATAAATACGATCGACACCGTTGTTTCGATTCCTGGCATAGAAGAGAGGAATTTAAAAGCGGTAACTTTAAGTGCCCATATGATGTCAAATATAACGATGTATAACAGCCCTGCACATGTCGGCGGTGGACAAAGAATAAATGTACACGTAAGCTTCGAACAAAGAGCAAATCTCAGACCGGACATTAGACAACAGCAACAACATTTTGTCCGCTTCTTTACTAGTTCGGCCCACAGTGGGTAGCGGCCGGTGCATTCTGCGGCCGGCTCGCGAAGAGGCGCGAGGATGGCTCGGCCCGGGGCTGAGCTCGGGGGCGCGCCTATCAGCGGAGGACCTTCCGGAGCAGATAACGCGTGGCGAGGGTACCCCTTCACTTAAGCGCTGCCATCGCCACGGCAAAAGAATAGAATTGTTTGCGACCTATGTGACGAATGTGTAATAAGTTTGCATCAAAAAGGGGAAATGGCGTTTTGGTCGATGTCGTTGGTGTTATTGTTGATCTCTGTTTCTGAGGATGCTATCATGATTACCACCTTATAAAGTTATCTCTCTCCTTTCCTATCTTCAAGCCTCCCTCCACCTCTGACCCTCGCTCTCTATTCCTGTGTCTTTGTCTTCCCCGTGCCTCTCAATCTCTCCCTTCTCACCCTTCCATCTCTCTCACTCTGCCTCTCCATCTCTCCCTCTCTGTCTCTCCATCTCTCCCTCTCTGTCTCTCCATCTCTCCCTCTCTGCCTCTCCATCTCTCCCTCTCTGCCCCTCCAGCTTTCCTTCTCTGCCCCTCCATCTCACCCTCTCTGCCCCTTCATTACTCGCCCGCCCTACACCTCTGTATCTGTCCCCTTTTACCCCTCGATTTCTTCCATTCTATCCCTCCAATTCTATCCCTCTGTGTCTCTATTGCTCACCTTCTGCGTCTCCATCTCTCCCCTTCTACCCCTTCATCGCTTTCCCTCTGCCCCTACGTCTCTCCTATGCTACTCATTCTCCCCCCCCCCCCACACTGCCTCCATCTCTCCACCTCTTTTTCTCCATTTCCATCCCTGCCCCTCCATCTCTCCCTCCTAGCCCGTTCTCTCCCTCTCTTGCCCTCTACCTCTACGCCTCTGCATTTTTTCTTCACTGCCACTCCAACCTTTTTTCTCTCCCTTTCCATTTTTCCTCTCTTCCCCTCCCACTTCGTATCCTTCCCCTCACCCTCCGCAACGCGCCCCTTCTTCTCCTATTTTACCTCAGATTTTTTATCAAAGAGTTGTGTTTCTGAAACCTAGCTCAAAGATTATTTTCTGCCAAACGATGACATGCTTTCTTCTGGCTTGAATAGGCTCGATAGATTAAAATAGGTTCTGATGTTCATCGTTCTATCCAGTTTTGCAAAATATTTTATACATTTTATCTCGTTTAAATCACCTTATACTGAATACGTGATATGTAAATTGAAATATGCTAGAATGACTTTGATGATTTATTTTGTAAGCTGTACCCTTGAGACCTGATTTCTTCATGAGTTTTAATTTTCTCGTCTTATTACGTACTTACGTAGCATAGAGAATGAATTGTAATTCTCCAGCAATATAAAATATTTCGCTATAATGTACCTGCTCTGTGCTAATAAAAACAGGATTGATACGAGTTTCCATTAATAGGGGGAAAAAGTTGAACAAGTAAACTGTTTTGATTAACAGTAACGGAGAAGGCAATATTGTAGCCTAAAATGCGGAAGTGTTGTGACCTAGCGCGAAAACTTTTTAAACATACTGTACAACGACGCAGATAGGGTCAAAGAAACCATTTCATATCAAAAAGTATTTCACCTATGAATCTGCAACTTCAGAAACGTTCCTTTGTGACATAAGGGACTATAAATAGGCTATATATTTAAAAAAATTATTAATTACTGGGGACCCCTAAATTACTTGACATGGAATGACTCCTAATAAACATCTCACCAGCAGTCAGATTCTTGCTTATCATTTATAATTTTACGATTCCTCATTACTATAACAAACTTTTGCCTAGCTACCTCGTGTTGGTTAACGTGCACTTCATCTGGTTGATGTCCAAAGTGCCCTTTTCCTCTTCGCAATTGATCCACCCATTTTGGGTAGTGTGAACATGGAAATTGGCCAGCCATCTAATGTTAGCAGCGCCCAGAAACGAATCTCTACCAAACTATATCCAAAATTAACGGCTAATTAAATGCTAATTAAGTGCTCTATTCCCGAATTTTCCGCTCCTATAGTTTTCCCAAAATCGTGGGCGCAAGAAAAACAATTAACATTAGTTCTATCTCCTTCCAAGCCAGAGCAATTTATAATTCATTCTCTACGCGATTTGAAATTCATACTCTACGCCAAAATGTCCCCTAAACAAATACTAAAAATAATCTATAATAAAAAAATTTACCGGTTAGTTTGAATAACATGGGTTCGAATCCAAAAAATGACCCTCGCCCGAACGCTGTGCGCAAGGAAGGGTGACGCTCCTTCCAAGCCAGCGCCATTCATAATTTAAACTCTACGCTAAAAACTGCCCTAAACAAATACTAAATATAATCTGTAATACAAAATTTGCCGCTCACCGGTTAGTTTGAATAACACGGGTTGGAATTAAAAAAAAAATGACCCTCAGCCGAACGATGTGCGCAATGAAAAATGACGCTCCTTCAAAGCCAGATCAATTTGAAATTCATACTCTACGCCAAAATGTGCCCTAAACGAATACTAAATATAATCTATAATAACAAAATTTGCCGCTCAACTGTTAGTTTGAATAACATGGGTTCGAATTCCAAAAATGACCCACACCCGAACGCTGTGCGCAAGGAAGAGAGACGCTCCTTCCAAGCCAGCGCAAATTATAATTCATACTCTACTCCAAAATATACCCAAAACGAATACTAAATATAATCTATAATAACTCGCCCGAACCCGAACGCTGTGCGCAAGGAAGAGTGACGCTCCTTCCAAGCCAGCGCAATTCATAATTTAAACTCTACGCTAAAAAACTGCCCTAAACAAATACTAAATATAATCCATAACAATGAAATTTGCCGCTCACCGGTTAGTTTGAAGAACATGGGTTCGAATCCCATAAATGATCCTCGGCGGAACGCTGTGCCCAAGGAAGAGTGACGCTTCTTTCAAGCCAGCGCAATTTATAATTTAAACTCTACGCTAAAATGTGCCCTAAACAAATAATAAATATAATCTATAATAACAAATTTTGCCGCTCGCCGGTTAGTTTGAATAACGTGGGTTCGAATCCCAAAAATGACCATCGGCCGAACGCTGTGTGCAAGGGAGAGTGACGCTTCTTTCAAGCTAGCGCAATTATTAATTTATACTCTACGCTAAAATGTGCCCTAACCCAATACTATACGTAATCTGTAATATAAGAATTTGCTGCTGACGGTTTAGTTTGAATACCAAGGGCTCGAATCCCAACAATGACCCTTGGTCGAACGCTGCGCCTAATATAAGAGCTGTTATTCCTAAGCCATCGAATGTCACAATTCAGACTCTGCCAAATGACATAATGTGCCGTAACAGGTGCTAAAGTAATATGTAATTGAAAATTGGCCGCTGACTAACCAGTCACAGTCAGTTAGATTAAATTGCACAGATTCGAATTACAGAAATGTACCTTCTGGGAAGTCATCTAATGTTAGCGTCGCTCAAAACGAATCTTTACCAAACTACAAGTATATCCGAAATTACCGGCTAATTAAATTTTAATTAAGTGCTTTATTTCCGAATTTTCCGCTCCTGTAGTTTTCCCAAAATCGTGGGCGCTGCTAGCTTTAGACTAAAATTCATTTCAAATTCAATTCAAAATAATGAAACCACATCCATTATTTAGGAATAATTAAAGGGTCTAGGGAAAAAAGTATTCTCTATTTATTTTCCAAAATTCAGGGCTGGACAAAGAGAAACAATTAATATTGGTTCTTATGGGCGAAGAAACATTTAAACCCTAAAAGAAGAGAAAAATTTGAAAACCTAACCAAACATTAACATCAATTAACGGCTCTAGGAAAAAAATTACTCCCGTATTTATATTCCAAAATTCAGGGCAATACAAAGAGAAACAGTTAATATTGGTTCTTACGGGAGAATAACCAAAAACTTAAAAAACCTCAGACAAAATTTGAAACCCTCCCCAAACATTAACAAGAATTAACGGCTCTAGGGAAAATAGTACTCCGGCATTTATATTCCAAAATTCAGGGCTTTACACAGAGAAACCGTTAATATTGGTTCTTATGGACGAAAAAGCATTAAAATTTAAAAAAAAAACAGAGAAAAAATTTAAAACCCTACCCAAACAGTAACATGAATTAAAATTAATTAAATAATTACTCCCGCATTTATCTGAAATCCATGGCTGTAGAAAAAGAAAAATTAAACATTGTTTCTTAGGGGTGAAGAACATAAAACTTAAAAAACCGGAGAAGTTTGAACCTCTATCCAAACACTAACATGTATTAACGACTCTAGAAAAAAATTACTCTCACATTTATATTCAAAAATTCAGGGCGTTTCAGCGAGAAACAATTAGCATTGGTTCTAATGGGCGAAAAAATATTAAAATTAAAAAATCAAAGAAAAGTTTTGAAGCCCTACCCAAACATTAACATGAAGTAACGGCTATAGGAAAAATGTTTCTCCCGCTTTATATTCCAAAATTCACGTCTGTACAAAGGGAAACATGCTGCTGAAATTAGGATCTGTATTGTCTTTAGTAGATACATCAGACTCTTCACTACAACTTGAACCCAACTGTTCTAAAGTGCAATTTGTCAGTATATTTCGAATATTGTACTTGTTGCCACAAACGAATGAATAGAGCGACGAAGCCCTTATTGTTTCATTCAATTCTTTTGAAATAGCTTTCCAAATAGCATGATTTTTTGAAACAATTTTATCACCGGGCAATAAAATTGTACCTTTATACTTCAGAATAGTTTCTGTAACAATATCCACGTTTATTTTCGCTGGTCGACCAGCCAGGATTAATTTTCAAGGTACACAAATGAGTTTTCTTACACACAAAAACACACACACAAAAAACTATTTGCTGATGAAAACACAATAATTAAAAAACAGAATCACGTTCATCAACTAGCAAAACTAGCAAATCACTCGAGAACAGCTGGAGAAAACATCATCATGTGAGTAAATTACCAGATCATTTCGGCCCGACATGCAACGATCGACCGTACAGGTAAGCGGAACACACTGTTCTGGCCTTTTACTCGTCTCGATTGCAACTGTTCAATCTCGCGATCAAATTTGCCACCAAGGCGCAGCCCCTAAAAGCTTTCTTCCCGCGCGGCCACCCACCATTAAGAACGTACTTTCACGTACCCTCTCCCTCAGAAAAAATGTCGTTCAAAATTCTATCTTCCACACCGCGCCGACAAACTTGGACACCCCTCGGCCTGGGGGAGGGCAGGGGAGGGACGCGTTGACCAATCGCTAGCAGGTAGAACCACAGTTGTCTGTGATTGGTGCAACATCCCAAGGGGCAGAAAGAACGCTGTCTCAGGGGGAGGGGGCTAGTTCGTTTACGTACGAGACAGAAATATCGTCATATTTCCCTGCCGAAAGAGATAGTTTGCCTGCGCGTACGCCACGACGAAAAAAATATTTCTAAGCGTTTCCGTCCAGAATGATTGTCTATAGACCAGTAAATATTTATCATTTTAGCAACAATTATTCTAACTTTTAGTAATCGATTTGTAACTCCTGACAAACTGCTATTTTGAGATATTCATTTCAGGCACAATTTGCGGAGCCTTCCCGGCCGTTCTAACGCATATTTCGAATTTGTTTATAAAATTATAAATTGTTGCAAAATTGTTAATTCGCTGTTTTTGGTTCTGGGACATCGGGAGACTCTCCCCCTTTTAGATTTGCAAAATTTGGAAATTGTTTATAAATTTGCAATTGTTGCAAATTTTTTTATTATCTAATCTGAATGGCGTTTAAATGTGATGCAAAATTCCGGAATCCGTTCGGTGCTATTATATCTCGTTCTCGAGATATATGTAATTGTTTATAAGAAATTAACATCTTAGTAGACCCCATTTGTTTGTGCTTAATTCATTCGCGCTAGCAGAATAGCGTGGGATGGGCATACTGAAAAAACAGTTCTCCAATGCCGCGCTTTTGCCTGCCACATACGCTTAAAATGCACTTGCTTGTAAACAAATTCTGTGGCCAATTTAATTATGCTAAATTCGTATTTTTACGGCAAGTATGAGCATAACTTTTATTTGGTTTTTATATTCTCTTTTAAGTCCTACAATTTGCAAGTCGATATATTTATCAAATAGGAAAGAAATTGATTATAAAAAAATATTTTTCAAGGTGCATTACGCCCAAACAATTGTTTCTGTTTTTCTATCAAAGGGATGTTGAGCAACCGAATAACTGTATTATTAATTTTTTTTAAGTCCCCTGTTAACACCGAGAGTCAGAAACTATTTGTTCCTCTTGTTTACCCATTACCATTAAAAAATAGGGAAACATATTGCTTAGCTGTTTGCTATAAACTGCACTGGATTGGATGAAGGTAGTGTTAAGGTTTTCAAATACAGAAATATTCAATTTTGTGTTTTGAAAGATCACATGAGTAGAATCACAATATTTACACAAGTATAGAAATTTCTAAATAAACGTATATAAACTTTAAGTTAATATTTTCAATTCAATTTATCATTCCTTTCTAAAACTGTTAATTTGATGATTTCACTGTATAATATTCAAATCAGAGCTTTATGTGCTAAATCTACGCATTGTTAATACATATTTTTAAACAACATTAATATATTTAATATACATTTAAAAGGGTTTTAGATTGGCGAACGTATCAATGAAATTTCATGAATTCCTAAATGCTTGAAAATAAATACTTGTAAAATTAAATTATTGTAGCGTGTAAAAATATAACAAACTCACGTATTTGGTAAAACGAGTGTATATTACTAAAAGAAAGCAAAACAGATGTTATAACAATTCAAAGAGATTTAGCGTTTGTTTACAGTTTAGTAAATATCAATGCTCTAGCATTTCCCAGTGAAAATACATAGAACGAACTTGGTGGTCAAGTGATATGACCTTCCCAACACAGACTACATTTCAGTATCAGCAAAACAGATGTTATAACAATTCAAAGAGATTTAGCGTTTGTTTACAGTTTAGTAAATATCAATGCTCTAGCATTTCCCAGTGAAAATACATAGAACGAACTTGGTGGTCAAGTGATATGACCTTCCCAACACAGACTACATTTCAGTATCGTCAGAGTTCAAAGGTGGTTTGTTGGCCGCCATTCTACGAATCTATCAAAACCTTGAATTTTGCACGACCATCTGTACAGGGAGAACGTAGCGGGTTATTAAACGGAAACGGGCCATTCGAGGTATCTAATGTGCACTCTTTGAAAACGTTTAACCATTATAAACTATCTCTAAGAAATATATCAAATAAACAATGTTGAAGGTCACCAGCATAACATTGCCTTTACTATTTGAATGATTTCAACATCCCCAAAACCAACAGAAAACCCATGTTTTTACAGGTTATTATAAAACCAATTCAATAAATATAAGCATTTATTCACGTTATTATTTTTAAAACACTCAAATATCTACGATGTTATTTGATTCAAGTCTTCATCGAAGATCTGAGATTAAAAAACTGATAAGCATAGAAAATTAAAGTAATTTTGAGTGATTGATGAAGTTGAATGATCAAATGAAAAACAATGTTTCTTGCTTCATATAATGCTATCGTGTTTAACAGACATGTAAATACATGTGATACCTATTTAAACATCCAAACTAATGAAAATTTTCAAAATTAAAACCATCAATAAAAAGTTGATTCATCAGCAAGGATTATATTATTAAATACTTTTTTGAGATTCATGTGCTCCTGTGTGAATAACGTAGTAAACGTGATTCGTATGATCCAGTTTCTCAGGATAAAACAAAACCTGCTAGACACATACACTAAACTTAATAGTTGTCAAATAGTTATTTACGACATGAGTATCATAAGATATCTTATTACAATACGAAATTGGAGAATTATCAAACAAGACTCTTTAGCCGAAATTGTTAACCAATTGAATATTGTAATATAATGTTACCATTTGAATATCATAGAAAGTAAGACGCAATTTGTCAAAATTCATGTGAACTATATTTTTTTTTAAAATTTTACTCCTTATCCTGCGAAAGGTGTGTGACAGTACTTATGTTAACAATTCTACTGCCATGAGTTTAATTAATTATTTTGCAGTACGCAAATTATTTTTTTTGGTTTTAAAGAAGCATGGATCTAAAGAGTATCGGGGAAGGAAACGTCGAAAGTTTGAAAAAAGCTGTTTAAACAATTTTAATCATACTTTGTCTAATAAACTACATAGATATTTTGAATAACTGAGCTGCAATAAACACGCAAATGTTGGTTTGAAAATATGATTTCTACGCAAAACTTTGCATTCTAGAATCATGTAAACATACCAGAAACATGTAACATGTTTATTATTAATAATATAAACAAATATATTAGTTCAGAAAAAATTAACCGAGAAATTAAAAAGGAGTCGAACGGTGAAAATTGGGTGCTTTTCTATTTCTAGGTTAATTTTTCTTTCTGATCAAATGTATTCATTTATTTTGTTAATCATAAACAATTTAGATATTAATGAAGTGTTTATATGCTTCTACAACGCAAATAGTTGCCTAGAAAACATATATCCAAACCTACTTTTGAATGTTTATTGCGGCTTAGCCATTTGGAATATCCGTGTAGTTTATTAGACAAAATAAGCTTAAAATTGTCTTAACAGCTATTTTTCGAAGATTCAACATTTCTTCCCCGAATATCCTGTATATTAAAGGCTTGATTTCTGTTGGTACGCGACGGAACGGCGTTCCGGTTCTTTGGAAATAATTATGAAATTATATTATATATAAATAGCTATTGCTATTATATTAATAATTAATTCGAGGCGCGTTTCGTGGCCTAAGATTTTAAAAATAAAGGATATATGTATCATAATAACTCTTATGACGACACTGTTCTCAGTTACGTCAAGTTTTAATTTAGAGAATCAAAGTCTAAGTTTACTCACCTAAATAAAGTTTATCTTACTATACTTACTATTTAGAAAGTGTTTTATGTTCAAAACAAGTGTTGCCTCAACAGCATATATTTTCACGTATTATTCGTAATTGCTATGCAATATTCAATACGGACTATGTGAACCTGCAAAAAAGAAATAAAAAAAAGACCTACTGCAGCAGAAAATATTTTCTACTGGTCGGGATTCGAACTCGGGTCTTTAAAGTTAACTTACCTGACACGGTTCCCCCTCACCACCAGGTACACGACAAGACTACGTCCTTTCCGATGCGACAAGAAAGTGAAGCATTTGCAGTTTAAAAAAAAACAGGGTGTTCAATTTATCTTAATACAAGATCTATTTTTAAAAAGAGATTTCATTAAACAAAAATCTCTAGCGTTCATATTGTTTTTCGACAATATTATAAAGATCAGTCGGGGCTAATATTATACAGTAGAAAATTGGGGTTAATGTATTACACTTTAAGAGTTGTTATTTATTTATGTCCAAAATTAACAAGAAAATGACAAATGATAGGACATATATTCTATTATAATGACCATATAGCAAACACTCAGAATGTAACAATATTTGGGAGGAAAAAAATCAAAACTAAAATGTCTAATTTTTCCAGTCAAAAACTTTACCACCGTGATATAAATCTTTTGATGTTACTTCGTTATTTTTATGACACGATATTTTTGAAAATAGGTTATCATTAAGAAAGAATTAATATTCTTTTCTGCGTTAAAATAATGCAATAATATTAATCGTGTCATGATATATACAGCCTCAAATTTGTGGGGCTAATATGATACAACTTAAGAGGCTAATGTAATACGGGTGTCGGGGCTATTTTGATACACTAAAAATTAACACGCAGACAACTGGAAGGTATTTTTTATGTTTAATATTACATCAATATGCTCTAAAATTCCGATTTGATGTTGATAAACTATCCAAGTGTTTATCTGAGAAAGAAAGAGCAGGCGAAAATTCATATAGATTTCCTCGTTCTCCTCCCTACCCAGTACATGGTGATTCACTTATGATTATCAATTGGCGGAAGCTTCTGTTGTTTCAGTGCAGTTACTGATTTTTCACTGGAATCACAAGGAACCAGGCCTACAATAGGAGCTAACACCATCCCTTCAACTCCAGATATCAACTGTTCTCATCCAGTACTTTTGAGATAATACTGTTAGAAAAAAAATTTTAAAAAACAGTAGCCCTCCAAAGAATAAGGAAGCGGTTAGACCCAATAGCATCATTACTAGTGAAGAGTGGATCATTACTAGGAAAGAGTGGAGTGTTTAATTTACATTAATTTAATATCTATTTTTAAAAAGAGATTTCATGAAACAAAAATCTCTAGCGTTAATATTGGTTTTTACAATGTTAATAGGTATTTGTTTGCAATTTTCGAAAATTCAGATCGTTCGCCCAAAATTGAACGTACGCCACCTTTAAACATCTTGTGCTTCGAGGAATAGATTTACAGAAAAATTGGAGCTCTTTTTGAGAAAATTATGTAAATATGATGGGGTTTGGTGTAAAGTACCTTCCAAATTAAAAGATTCGTTTCAAATTCGAAGATTCGTAATATTAGCCAGATCGTTCAAGGAATATCCATTTTGGTGAAAATCGTGTTTACTTTAGGCTCTAGAATTACTCATACGAAGACGGATTCACAAAGAGGTTTTTTGGAAAATCACTTTTTCGAGTTCAAAAAACAAGCGTTTTGACATCCTTGTGTATAGAAAATAAAAGAACAATACCAACAATCCACTTTTTTCGAACTAGCTACTTACAAAACGTGTTTTCTGTAAAAATTTCGACACTTCCTCCTACAGCTTTACGTAACTCTCTTTACACGTGGAGGTAAAAATATTCCAGCGTTACTGGGATTTGAACTCGGATCCCTGTAGTCTGTAGGTCTGGCTCGACCGCACTGTGCTATCACAGATATTTCTCGACGCGCTGTCCAAGCACACTTATTACGAAAAGAATAGTTACGTGATATTCATTGCACTTAGATTTTTTTATTAGAGGAATGTTCTACATGTGTCAAAGGTATCAAATTCGCAATAAAAATTCAAACGATTACAACCCACGCAACCACATAGCTCAGTTTACTAAGAAATATTTTCAACCAGAAGCCGTGGTCTTTAGAACCGTCTGTGGAAGTCGTTCCCGGTCTTATCTTTCGGCGACAATGGCCAAGGTTGAATTACGTCACAGATGAAAGTTGCGATAACTCTAGAGCTCAACACGGGCGCACATGCAGACGGTCTGAAGCGAGAATCGCAATAGGGGCATATTTATACGTGATTTTTTAAAACATTAACACACTAAAATAAGTAGTGGCGCATAAAAAACACATGCTTTATGTGATATTTATAATCGATACGAATTATTATAAATATACAATTAACCGCAAAATTGTTTCTACCCGCAAAATTATTCGCCGGGGATGAGATTCGATCTTACGTGCCTGAGCCTCTCCAACAGGGGGCTTACCTGCTATACCAGAGAAGCTCTTATAACTTTTGTCTCTCACAAAGATGATTTTAAACTGTCATGTTTCACAGATTTGACTAAAAAAGAACGTGCGGCGTTTAGATGCTTGTGTTAACTACAGACTGACAGATAGACGCCAACATGAGATCTACACCATTCTCTTAAACGTTCTTGAGATTATGAAAAAAAAATGAATCATAACCGATGAACTCGCTTTTGAGAAAATTTTGAAAATATCTCTGGGGCTTTATGTAAAGAACCTCCCAAAATTAAAATATCGGTTTCGAATTAATGGGACGGTGATATCAACAAGATCGATTGGGTATTATCAATTTTGGACAAAATCGGTTGAACAATTTAACCCCTAGCGTTGTTCGCAGACGGAAGACTGATAGACAAACGTTTTGCCGTCATTCAATTTTTCGGTAACAACGATCCACAAAACATGAATTCTGGCTACACAACGCGTTAAAGGATTTCCCCCTAAATTTATCAAATAAATTTATTCACTTTTTTCGTTACCAGAATGAGACAGTTTTTCTGCCGAAAATTCGCCGTATTCTGGTGCACGATTAGAATACCTTTTCTTCTTACGACAGTAAGTGCGAGAAAGTAAAAATCAATAAAAACATTAAATCCTTTTTTCTACCCCCATTTCCGTCTTCCTAAAGGCCTAATTAAGTAGCCTGTCCAACATAAAATGTATTAACCCCTATGTTATTTTTCCTAGTTTACCAATCCCCGTCTCAGTACGGGGGAGTGGGGGCAAAACTAGGAGAAGAAATATCCCACACCACTAACACCTGATGTAGAGTCCAAACTGGGACAGGCAGCTGAAGAGAGCATCAACCTCAGAAGCGTCGGCAATGACCGCAACAATGGATTCTATGAGCAGCAACAATGGACGCTGCCAACAATGGACACATATTTGCTTATCAATTCCTGTTAAAATTGTTTTGTTTTTCAGTTAGCATTGCTTTGATTAAATGTTCTTATAAGTCTTGTTTATGGACCACCAATTCGTGTTTCGAATACATAAAATTATTTTTGCCCGATCTCAAGATATTCTAAGATCATTCTTATGTAATATATTTTCTTTTAAATGATGACCTACAAGTACAACCAAACAAATCATAATTAGTCTCTTCATAAATAATTAAGAAATTAAACAGTTATAGATGCCCCGGAAAGCAGTAAGCCCGCTAAAACATTTCATTTTCGCTGCGAACAAAAATCTATTTTAATTTGCTACTTTAGTTATTGAAAAAGGTAAAATAATTTGGAAAGTAAATGAATGAATATTAATATAAATACGTATTACCTAATGCATATCTGCGTATATGTGTCAATATTTTATAAAAGATTTCGTTTATAAAATTTCTTGGATAAAATGTAGTCTCCGGCTTCCAAGTTTTATCATATTTGGTAACATGGCGTCCGATATAGGGGTATTGCTTCAACCAAAGTCATAATTGCTGAGTGCGAGTAATTAGAATGTTTACATAATACTGTCCATCCGAACTACAAAAGTAAAACCAAACGAATTAACGTTTGTAGGACACATTTTCCCGGGAAGTGGAAAATATGGTGTTTGGAAAATGCCCAGTTCAGGAAGATAATTTTTTTAAACTTCCCTATCAGAGGACTGAATTTCGAAAGAAGGAAGAACGGCAAAGAAAATTGAATGTTTCCTCATCCATCCTCAAATAATTCTTCATTTCGAAGGTCTTTAATCAATGCTTCAAATGTGCGACCCATAACCTCACCATGGCGTTGTTCTCATCCTCAAACGTTTTCTTATTTACCTTTTGCTACATTAGCATTAAACATAGATTAGTTATAATAAAACATAAAGTAGCAAAACACAACTATTTGTGCGTAATTGATTGTAAATCGCGAGCAAACCTACATTATATTTGGACGAAATGTAATACGCTCATCAAATTTCTTTGTCAAAGTTTTCTCATCAAAGTTCAAAGACTGCCACAAAGTTCTTTATCAAAGATATGTCATACAACTTTTATAATGTAATACCGGCCAAAGCCGCCGTATGTTATATCTTTCCCATTCATGTCGCCAACAATGAACTTCTCGAAAACATCTCAAATATCCATAGTTGAATATTATAACAACAAAATATCAAATTTTTGTAATAAATGTTCCTTCAAAATTCCGGTATTTTCTGTTTTTCTTTCATGTTATATTTAAATACTATTATTATGAGAGAAAACCTCATTGAGATAATTTCAATTAAATCAATGCAACTCGAAGAGCAAACGCTCGTGCGATTTGAAGAATAAACGCTAGTTTCTTTCTGTACTCAGAATTCGTCTTGTATATGAGTTAGGGCACGAGGATACCAAAATTTAAGAAAACGTTTACAGAATACATTTCTCCCTACAGTACATTACACACAATTTTTAACTGTTTTTGACATTAAATGAAAAATACAGCGTCGTAATAGCGCCTTGTCCGTCCCGACAATCATCAGAATTCAGAAGAAATTCAGAATGACAGCTCGTCAAACGATGCGGGGGAAATTAAAATTTGCTATTTCAAAAATTGTAAAATTATCTAAAGTACTTATATTTTTAAACAATTGTATGTGATCTTTTTTAAAGGACTGATTATTTGAAAGGAATATTTGAAGATCTGTTTTTGATGAACACATTTCATTAAGGAAACAAACTATCTTCAATACTTAAGTTGTAGGAAAACGCCAAAAAAATTGTTTTGTTGCATTTTTGGAAAAATTCAGTATATGAACGAAAATCATCTCCGCCATCGTCTTATAGCGTCCATTACGCTATCCGGCAATAAAATTTAACCAGAAACGTTCATGCCATTTTTTTAATTTTTGAAAATGTTTCAGGGGCTTCTTGTAGAGTACCATCCAAAAATAAAATATTGATTTGAAATTCAGGAGGGCTCGACATCAGCTAGATCGCTTGCGGAACATCAACTTTGGAGAAAATTGCCTGAACATTTTAGCCGCTAGCATTGTTCACAGAAGAAAATACGTTTTACCCTTAATTTTTTTTTTTTTTGTATTTACTACCCACCAAACCTGGCTTCTGGCTACACCACATGTTAAAGGGATTTTATTCTATATTTATCAACCGAATTTATCCACTTTTTTTGACACCAGGGCCCGGAAATTACAGTTTTTTGTGTCGATAATTAGCCGATTTCCTCCGTAAAATTACGTAACTTTTTACTTTCTCGTATACGCACATACATACGGAGTAATATACGTAGTATAGAGAAAGTTATGTAATGCTCCGCGAAAAAAAACGGCGAATTTTCGGCAGAAAAAATGTATTGCCGGGCCCTGAAAACAAAGGAGAGGATAAATCCAGTTACTAAATTAAGAGAAAAAATCTCTAACACGTGATGTAACCATAATTCCTGTTTTGTGGGTCTTTGATGCCAAAACACCAATTGAAAGCAAAACGTCGGTCTGTCTGCGTCTGTCCGTCTCTCC
>BLKR01010941.1:0-27423 GCA_011170035.1 Teleogryllus occipitalis
AAAATTAGCCTCGCAATGGGCGGTTGTTGTCGTTGTTCAGAATGACTCAGAGAATCCGATAGCGTTTATGAAGCTCCTTTGAGGTCTAGTAATGGGGTGTTGGCACTGCGTCATTCACGTGTTATTGTGTGGAGCACGTGGCGGCGGCGGCGCGTGGCGGAGGAGTGGTGGGGGGAGGGGCGGGCGGGGTGCGTTCCGCATCTCATGCATGCTACTTCGCCGGAGAGGTCTATCTTGCGCGCGAGAGCCCCGAAACGGCCGCTTTCCATTGTTGCCGACAGCCATTTTCAGGAGCGCTTGTGTGCGGCCGCCGGTGACTTTCTCCCGTTTTGTGGCGTTGTTTCTTTGTGTGGCCGCGAAGGAAGGGGAATGCTGACTGACGGAATCCAGAAGCTGTTTACCATATATGAAAATGGTTATGCTAATTCGTTTGTTCTGGCTGCTCTTGTATGTAAATTCTTTTCCTGTGCGGAGAGGATGTTGATTTTGTTTGGGAGAATTTCTCTCGGAGCGTTGCTCTGAATCTGTGGGGAGGGTGGTTGAAAGGTCGTGACAGCCCTGTGTGAGCGTCTCGTCAAAAGGATATTTAGTATTCATTGGGAGTGTGATTTCGAAGCAATATGCACATTTCTGAAGTAACAGGACCCTTTTGGGCTTATTTAGACATCAAATATTTATCAAGACCAATGACTCTTTTAAGCTAAGAACTTGTATTTCTATTGCGGGCCGCAAAATGTAAGGGACACCAAGATATATTCGAATTATGTCAATTCATATTTTAGCAATTAATATTTCACACAACGTAAGATAAATTGGAACATGTGAAAATATAAAATTACGCATTCATCATGAAAAATATAAATATTGTAATAATACAGGACTAATGAAGAAACATATAATCTCGAAAAGTTTGACTACGATTACATCATAATTCTGAAATAATTTACACAGTTAATGCTTTGGAATTATTTCGTTTTTCTCTCAATATTACAGTGAATAAAAATTTAACTAATTCAATTTCTTAATTATTTTGCTTCTTTTACTCCAGTAGTTTTAAGAAAATATAATAGCATTAATTATTTTATAAGAAAATATTTTAAAATTCGATTGCATACTAAATGATGTGATATACAATACTGAGTACAAAAAATATATTACCATTTCTTAAAATTGCGGTTGTAATATAATATACAAAAAATTTAGAAATACATAACAACGTTCGTTGTGAGATTCAGTTATTACATTCGAAAAGTTTCCGTATGGTCATCTCGTAGGCAGTACAGCAGCAATTCCACCTTTCATGTTTAATACCTTCAACGTCGGTATAACAGAGACCTACTCCTGGTCTCCTGCATTTGCTTACGGAAATCCTCTTCTCCTGCCTCTGAAAAGCGGCGATTCCCCGAAATCCGATAAAACAGACATTACTACACTCTCTTTCCTCATTCTAAGCCCCGCGCCCGCGTTCCTCCATCCTGCCACCACCCCTCACACTCCCCGCGCTTCTCCGCGTGTTGACACTAGCGACCAATTACACGCACATTGTTACGGTGAGTCACCGCACGGCGCGCTGCTGGCGCCCGCGCCTCCGCCGCCGCGACCGCCTGAGGGGAAACCCCGTCGATGCTCGTTTGTTTGGTCAGCTGATCCTCCTCCGCGCCAGCCGCCCCGCTCGCCCCGCTCGCCCCGCTCTCCCCGCTCTCCCCGCTCGCCCCGCCCGCCCCGCCCGCCCACGCCCATAGCCGGTCCGTTGCTTCGTACACACAGAGCCGCAAGAGGTAATTGCATATTTGGACAGTCACTCGGGTAGTTATTTCGGAGACGTCGTTGGAGCGGGGCGAAATAGATCGCGCATGCGCGTCGGAGCCGGCCGTGTGTGCAAAGAAGCGGCGTTGAGTGTTTGCCCCACGAATAAGGGGGCGACGGCGAGGGCGACCTGGTGAAGGCCGGAGAGGCTATTCATGCTGGTAATTAGCTTGCGCACACGCCCCGCCTGGGACCGTCGCGGACCCCAAGGAGGAAGGCAGGTGCGCTGGGGTGGAGGGGATGCATTGTGGGCGGACGTATCCTGCGAAGAAGGGCGGCTGGTTAGCTTAGGTTAGGTTTGATTGTCACTCGATCGTCGCCACCCTTTGGGACCAAAACAGTGCAGAAGCTACGTCAGTTCAGACGTCGGGAAGCTGGAACTGTAAATACAGTGAAGTTATCCAGAAGAACGACCCGAGTTTCTTGATTAGAACTCGCTGCCTTACTCTGATGATCAGCTCAAGATAGCACGAGAGTATGCAGCTTTCGAAATAGAAATCATAACAGGGGATCGCAGAGAAAGCTAGAGCAGCAGAATTGAGTTACGAAATTGTGTTATAATATGTAGCAAAAATTCAACGAGTTACCTCGATGGATTTAAATGAAGAACAATTTGGTATTGACTATAGAAATTATTACGTGTATTCACGTATTTGAATTAATATGTTAATTTTGAACAATAAAATGAAAATATCACAAAGATAGCTATTTTCTTTCTGGAGATAGTATATGAATTTCAACTTGTAATTAAATATGCATGAAAAACCTTAATAATGTTAAATGACATTTTTTGATAAACATTATTTTAAAAGATTTTAATATTAAGACAAATAATACAATTTGCGGTTATGCTAGCAAAATTTTCAATGTATATTTAATAGTGTAGGTACCTATAAATTTGTTACGTCAACAATAAGTATAAAGAAGTAAGTAGGAAGAATTTGTTCCTTCCCATAAATAAATATATTCTTTAAAGTAGTTGATTACAACTTGAAATTTTGTGCTAAAAATGCAAAAGAGTGTTACAAAATATTTACTGCAAAAATGTAATACTTTTGCCAATGTTTTATCTCACAAATTAAATGTGTTTTTAGACTTCAAGACAAGTTTCATTTAATATTGCAATAAACCAAGAATTCAATTGTTTGTTATCATTTAATAGAATTCATTACAGAACAATGTTATCTATTGCAGTAGAATTTATATTCAATGTTTTGAGGGCCCTCCCGTGAATATGATATCAAAAGTGATAACAGAGTTTCAAACATTTTGTTAAATCCCTTGCCACTTTTGAGACTTATTGGAAGTGCTACAAATCCCCTCTGTCAGTGACAATTTCGGAATCGATAGGAACATTCTCTTCTATGCTGCTTTCTCTGTCAACTCATTCCAAACTGGTGAAATCTGTTCACGCTGATACGTCATTACGACAGGCGAAAAAATCCAATCGCCTCACGATTCTTGTAATCGATTTACCCACTGTGGGTTTTCAGCGATCGATTTATCACCGATGTGTGATCGAGTTTAATTTCGAATCTCATCAGTCCTGATTTTGCGACTGACAAAGACATTCAGACAACAGGGAGACACCCACAAACCCAATGTCGACGCGTTCATCGCGTACCGTGGCAGCAGTCATTCCCCCTCATTCATCGTGCTCCGCTTCGTACTTTTGCTGTACGCATCGTTCACATTTCCTGTTAGTTGTGATTGAGAATGACGATTGAAAAAAAGAGAGAGATTCGCTCCGATTCAGATGTTAATTCATGTAGAATTTGTGCGGTAAGTAAAACCGTACGGATCGAAAGCCGATTTTTGCGGCTGCCTGCATCCATCGCACGCGCGGTTCCACCCCCTGAGCGAGGCAGAGGGTGGGGTGGGGGTAGGGGGAGGGCCCGAGGCCGGCCCCTCATGGTGGCCCGTTCGACGGCTGTATCCGATTCATTTCGACAAATGTCGCTATTACGATGCGGGAGCATGTTGTGTGCAATATCGCTGGCCCGGAACGCCCCCCAATCGCGTGGCTCACCCCATTCCCTTTCCCCCTCCTTTCTTCACGCACTCTTTCCCTCTACGTCATTTTTACCCTCTCCCTTTTCTTTCCCCTTTTCCCTCTCTCTACCTCTTTCTCCGGTTCCCTCTCTCTTTGTCTATCTGTTTCCCTCTCTGTTGTTCACTCTCTTTGTTTCCCTCTCCTTCTCTCTTTTTCCTTGTCTATCTACCCACCTCTTTTTGTTTTTCTCTTTTTCCCTATATTTCTCTCTCATCCTAACTGTTTCCCTCTCCCTCGTTTTCCTCCTTCCCTACCTTTCTCTTACCCCGATATCACCTTCCCCCAGCCCTTAGATTCCCCTGTCCTGACCCCCCCCTCTCTCTCTCCCTCTCTCTCGCATCCAAAATCACTTCGACATCTGTACAATGTCCCTTCCACAGTCTCTCTTCCGATGCACCACCCCATACTTCAAACTTTCACATCACCCTCTTCTCTCCTTTTTTTCTCGCATTTAAAGGCATTATACCAAACGTCCACTCTCTCTCTCTCTCTCTCTCGCTGCCTCTCTGTCCTCCCTTCCTTTATTCGTCCCTCTTCCCACATTGCACACACTTCGCATTCCGTGCGCCTCTCCGGCCCACGCGCGTGCGTTATAATTTAAATGTTTAAATGCTCCGAGTCAACACGCGTCGGGCTGCGGACACGGCAGGCGCGCCGGACACGTGTAGCGCCGTTAAACACTCGTTACACGGGCCGTTTCGTGTAAAATTTGGTCGTAATTTTGCACGAAAACCGATATTAATTTGCGGCGTTAAATTATGATTTCCTGTCTTTCGGAAGCTGCTCGTGCTATATGCGCTCCATCGACTGGGATTTCGTGCGGCGGTGGCGCGGTGCGGCGAAGGCGCGGGCAAGTGGAGAGCGGCGGTCATATTGGTGGTCGTATGCATCGAAAAGGGATTATTAATGGGGAGGTGAATCGGCCTCGCGGTTGATCTACCGGGTTCAGAATTACGCTGGATAATCGTTATCTTCTCCTCTGCATTCCTGTTTTATACATCGTTGCTCGTCGTGAATCTTCCAAACATCGATCTGTTAATTTTCACATTTTTTATTTATTAACGTTCAGGAGGCATTCTATAGCATTGTGAAATGAAAATTAACAGAATGTTACAAATCAATGGCACCGTAGAATGACAGTTAGTGGTATAATGTATCATGTTTAACCCACTTTAACATCGCGCTTCTTACATTATGGTAAAACAACCAAAATCTCACTTTAAAGGAGAATTTCAAACTAGATTCCTCAGAAAACTGCAATACGTCATAATTTGAACATTAAAGATCTCAAATGTTTAGCAAAAGTTATATTGGAGAGTATTTTTAATGATGGAAAAATGTCTCTCACATTATTGGCTTTGTCTACCTGAAATGTAAGAATTGGCCCTCTAATTAAACTTACATGATTATTTATTAGGATTACTGTTTCTATTGTATGAAGTAAAAATTCACATTTCACATCATTTTGCTGTATATAAGCAGGGAAATTAAAATGCTCATTTCCTTCGAATAGACCTAAATTTTGAAGTTCTGTAATACAGAGTGATGTATTTGCATATTTTATTATAATACCTTATACAATTTCCTTACATAACCTTCAACATTTCAAATCACGTAATATTTTTTCATCAATAATTCAAAAACGCAATTAATTCTTTAACAATAGATATTAAGCATAATATAGTGAAACTACAGAGCCACCACAAAATATTAGAAGAAGTGAAGTCGTAGGCTTCCGCGGCCAGAGTCATGTAAATAATCTTGGCTGTCCGAGTGACGCCACGTCGAAGGCTGTCTTCGACGCGGCGTCACCCGGACAGCCAAGATCATTTATAGAGCGGAAGAAGGATGTGCTCACGTTTTGGTCAGAGGGCCTAAGACTCGTGGTTTTCAGCGCGTTCTAGCGCGTGAACCATTTGTCTACAACTTAAAGTTAAAATATACAATTTGTAGAACATTGTGTTTTCATCAGTTTTCGATAAAACGCATAGTTGTCGAGATACAAGCGAAAACCTGAAAAAAAACAAAATGTTTAGAGATTTTTTAGTTTTTCTCTGTGTAGCGAACATTTCTCGAGGAGACAAATATAAACTTCGAATTTAACGCCCCCAAAACATACAGAACCGGTGAAAAAGTCTTCCGAAATGTTTTCGGGCCCCTTTAGCATCAGGTCGCTGAACTAATACGTCATTTTTGAAAGATTCTCTTTCTTGTGTGACTATTGTCTCCGTTTTTCTTTGTCTTGCTCGACAATTAGAGATTATTTGGTCAACTTGTGTTAATAATGAAAATTACTTAGAAGGTAAGGAGAAAAACCTTAGCAAAAGGGCAAGACAGTTATAATATGATATTGTGCGTCGTAATTGAAAAATTGTGGTCCCTAGAAACTTGGTTGCGCTGCTCGGAAAAGGCGCACCTAAGGCGGATGGCGGCAGCGCGTCCCCACCCAGTTTCAGTTTCGAGGAGTAATATTGAAAACACGGCCGGACGAAATTTCATAAAAAAGTTTCCGCTCGACTTGACGCGAGCCTTTTCTCTTCTCCTACGGAGCGCTCCGGTGCTGGTCCGCTGCCCCCGCTCTTACCTTCCCTGCCACTTACCTTATCCCTCAGCCTCGCCCATTCCATCCCTCTCCTACCGGGAGCGGTAGCTCAGTGCATCAACTGATGTCACTGCAGCGCCTCTGACCGGGAGGTCCTAGGTTACACTCCCCATGATGGCAGGATTTTCGACACTAGCTTTTCAGCTAGGTCGAATTCAGTCACTCCCTGGAGGTGAATTCTAGTGGCCGGCTGCTCTGATCAATAGTTTTCCGTGGTTTCTCCCATCAACACCAGGCGAATGCCGCAGCAGTTCCCTAACAAACGGGTCACGAATCGCGCGCGATCTTTCCTCCCTCTTTCGTATCCTATCCTTACCCCTTATACACACATACACTAACATGCAATACTCTACCACACATGCCTGAAGATCGGTCGGGAGCTTAGAGCTTGTCCCGGCTGGGGCGGTTGCCCGCTGGTGGGAGAGTCCTGGCTAGGACGAAAGCCCGGTCGCCATGTTGGCGCCGGATCTCGCCATTCAGCGGGAGCAGATTACCGCCATATCTCGATGAAAAGCATGCACTACACTTACGGGACTAATGACCTACGCTGTTGACGCGCCCGGAATGACTAACCAAGCAATCAACCAACCATCCCTCTCCGCCTGTCTTACCTCACCTCGCTATGAGCTTACCTGCCACCTCATCTCGTCTCGCTTGAAGCTACGACCCGTTCACCGCACTGTCTCGACCGATTCCCTCAACGTCTTATTCCTCATCGACTCCTATTCCTTCTGTCTTCTTCCTTACTTGTTCAACCTCTCTAATTTTCCCCCACCATATTTACGCGTACCCTACTTATCTAACTCGGCTCGTTCCGGGTTGTTCCGTTTCACTTCACTCTTTACCTGTGATTCCGCGGCTAAGAGTTTTATGGTGACACTTCTAGTGGCATTAATCTCCCCTTATCTTTCTCACACTTGCGTTTTCCTTGTATCGGTTCCGAGCGTTTCCTGTTCTAATTCTTAGACAATCATCTTCTCCTCACTTTAATCACTGCACATGAGCATTGGCCATGAGAATATTTTTTTTTCCTAGGGCTTTTATCCAGCCGACAGCCGGTTGCCCTTTACGTCCCGAAGGGACGCATATTCGACCATACACTAGACAAGCACTTGCGGGCTCCTCTGATCTGGGGTCAGCAGAACGCGAGGCCCTCCGCGACAACACACACACAAAGTCAAGGGACAAACAGCCATGCCCAAGGCGGGACTCGAACCCGCGACCCTTACGGACCGAAGCGCTGAGTTGGTACTCGCTCTTAACCACCTCGGCCATCCAGGTCCGCATGAGAATATTTGAGGCATGATAATTAATACACTTGTAGGAAATCATTCTTTGTGTGAAATATTTTTGAAAACTTACGGCTCGTAACATGTTAAATTCTTTATTTTATCATAACTTTATTTTCGTATTGCTCCTAACAAATGCATTTTTGTGATTATTTATCATTATAACTTGATATTTGTGTTCAAGAATGGTTTTAGTAGGATGAATAATGATGACACACTTGATCTAACTCAACCCATAAAACATTCTGGACAGTGCACATTGCGTAAAACTGACCTAACATACGAATCTGAAATAACACTGTCCATAAAGTAGAGCGAACCAGATGGCGTTGACTAAAATAAATTTTTAATATTTACCATACGTTTCAAGTAAGTAATTTTACGGAGACCTGAATACCGAATATGCAAATCTAATTTAAAATAAATAGTACCAATTCATAGTTTACAAATTATCATTAATTCTTGCCCTTGTTGAAGAATTCTACGTAATAAAACTTCAAATAATTGTGTATTAAGTTCTTGTCGGGTGAAATTTTGTAATTCAATTTGCATTTATTGTACTTGTTCCTTTATCTGCAATTTAATTGTCCTGCCAGTCGATGCAAAAATTGTATTGTAGATAAGTACAATAGTTTGCTTTCAAACACAGAAATAGATCAAACTTTACCCCTTTAAACGAACACATTCAGTTTATTTTTCACCAATTAGATTTCTGATTATTTTCTCTCCCGAGTTCTCGTATTTGAACATATTGATTCAATTTGCCAATCGTATAGTGTAATATACGTTTATTGTATCTGTTGAGTGACTTGGCATGAGAATATACATTACATTGTTCATGGAAAGCACTTTTCGGCTCGATAAACCACAACGATGCATAGTAGAACTCGAAACGATCACATACTGATATTCAAACCTTTTCCGCCTATTGCCGATTATCATTGAAATAGATCGTTTTGTGGATGATTTCAAAACACCATAACGCGTTTCGCATGAATTGAAATGACCAGTGATCCATGGTTTTGTTACAACTGCATTTGACGCGTGTAACCGATGTGTGTAAAAGTCCCTTGTTGCCTGTTATGTGATGTAATATTCTACAACCCAATACCATTCATTTATATAATTGAACGCGTAAAACGATACTCAGTTAATGTCAATTCTGCCAACAGTACTTCAGGAGAACGAGAAATGACACCAAATAGTCTCAAAGTCTATTTTGACTGATAAACTTCTAAAGAGAATGTAACTATTTCGTTAATATTTTTCAATCGTTTTTTTTCGAAATACCCCCTACATTAACAAAAAATGTTATAAAAATTTGTAATTTAATTAATAATTCTCGTAAATATACTGACACAATTGTAAATAATTGTTACACGAATACATGTATGTACATTGTAACACATTGCTGTATTATACTTGTGAACAGTAATTCTGGATAAAGCTCACAGAAATTCAGGAAGTATAGGTCAGGCATGTTAAGGTCTTGGGCAAGGTAATAACTTCACTAGAGTTCTCGAACACTGCGTTCAGAGAAATTGGCGCGAGATTTAAAAGCAAGGGTTGTACAAATTACTACGAAATGACGGTAAGTCACTGGTTACCTGGCTCATGACAGTCTTTGGAAGAAGTTATTTGACAGTCATTGTCGGAAATTTAGTTATATTAATTCCCATTTAATTTGAAAGCAAAGAAATGATCCGTTCAAATAAAATATTACAATACATCAGTCAGATTTCAAATTTTCAATTGAAAGTAAAATTTAAAACAATGAATCAAAAAATCTTGATTTTGTAATCCTGTTTACTGAAGAGTTATATAATAACATTAACGTTCTACGTTCAGGTTAGGAGATTTAACAGACAAATATTCTTGTCTTAGCAAAGATTTTTATATGAGGGAGAACTTAGTAAGAAAATGAAAACGAAAGATTAATAAGTTCTGAAGAATATAAACATAATACAATTCTCAGTTATTTGATAGAAAAATCTGGCAAGCATATTTTCGTATGAAGACACTATTCGCCGCTTCAGCTAGCATGTGTACTCCCCTTTCTCGATTTTAAGGGGAAGTGAGTGCGGTGTCAGGGGAAGTTGCCCCTGCCCGTAGGAGCGCCGGGCTCCCCAAGCGGGCAAGTAGCTCCTGCGGACGCGGTTTGTCGTGCCTGGTTAGATAAATTCACTATATTTTTCCAGTATCAGATAATCTTACTCGTGTGAATCCAAATCACTTAATATTAAATGGTTTTTATATATATTGCCTGGAGATATAATTAAAAATGCACATGTATCTTTAATTACGCATAATAGCACTCATCTTCACTATCACTCTTCATTTGTACAGAAATATTATTAAAATAGTGTATTCTATGGGGAGGAGGGTCACTTAAGCAACTTCGAGTGAGACTCTTGAACCAACGTAACGCGTTCTGTTAAAATAGTATTAGTAGACCCTTTCTTCTTGAACTCTACACATTTCATTCCTATTTAGCAACTTAACTACACTGTAGTACTTGCGTTTCAGCGAAATCATACGAAAATGAGGTAACTCCACGTTCGTGGCGTGGTATCGTATAGCTCAGCTGACTCCAAGCCTCAAGGCGCAGGACAATGCAGCGACTCCGGCGACCACATCGGTCGAATTTCCTTTTCACAAACATCCCGGTGAAGCCCTTGTATCTTACAATCATTCAAAGTACTGAGTTCACATTTCATTCATAAGAATCTATTGAAGGGACAAAAAATCACCGGTACATTCAAATTAAAAGCATGTTCATCAGATTAAATCAACTTAATTTTAAAAAAATGTGTACTTGTATTATGTCTTGCGAAACTCCACAGTAAACATTACGTCGCAAGTTTTTTTGAAATCATTGTGCGTAAATTTGCTCGCCGAGCCCATTGTCTCTGCTTTGAACGGTTATGGTATATTTTCGAAAAGGAGCAAAAATGTAGAAATAATTTTCTCTGTGTATTCAACTGAGTTGAAACGTCTTCCGTAATAGAGACATTGCCACGAAATATTTCGTAACTATCCAATTTTCTTCAGTATGTTCTTGTGAACTGGCTTCAAACCATTAATAAAACGAAATAACATTCACTGAAATTTCGTTGTTGATAATGATACAAATAGGTCGCATATTTCTAATAGTTTTTACGTCAACTGTGGACAGATACAACGCGCCACGGAGCCATAATATCAGCTCTGCATTCTCTACATCATTGACTCTCATCATGGCATAATTGTATCCTTCGCAATTTCGAGACTGACACATTTATAGGTGTGTACCGTGGTGCCAATTGTGATTTAGAGGTCATAGAATGCATTAGTCTTTTTAACCCGCTGCGTTTTGAAACGGTAAACGATAGAAGCGGCGGAAACATTTAAAATTGCAAGTGCACCGCGCACTTCTGAATCTGATTTAACACCAGATTTCAAATCCCATTAGCAGTTCTAATTATTCATCAAATACGAACATTTGTAGCATTCCTGAATTTCTCTTCGCAAGATGTATACAGTCATGTACAAATGATAAATAGTTGCATTTAAAAAATGAACTTAGTTCAATACTTTTAAAATAAGAAATGCTCTGAAAAACTGAATAACTACTGATTACAGACATTTTCTTATTTCAGAAAATATTCGAGGGGGATGTTTTTTATTGACTAACCCTTCACGCGCGTACACACACACACACACACACACACACACACACACACACATGTATATATATATATATATATATATATATATATATTGGCCTATTTGATATTCTTTGGAGCAATGTCAACTAGAAGAGAGGGCCTGAACTTCGCCCCGCCAGCTTTTTACGCTGTGGCTGCTGTTCGCGTTCAGCGCCGGTTGGACCCACTGGGCGGCGGGCGTGTCGCGGGCGAACCGCACGCCGGAAAACAGCTTCGCGTTGTCGCCCTGAAACCCGTTCAGTGTCGCGCGGCGCGGAGGGGCGAGCGACAGCCCCGGGCGGTCGCCCTTCGCCCACCCGCCCAGCGCGCGCCCTCGCGTGGCGCCCATGCAAATGAAGGGCTCGCCGCGCTCTGCGGCAGCGATGGGCAGCTCCCGCCCGCCCCCGGACACGACAGCGGAGTATCACAGATCGCGGGCTGATGGTCACGCAGGCTTCCAACTAACCTTGGTATCAGGGCGTCTCTTGCAACGTCCGCTTTCTATCGCGAAACACCTCCACGATCTTTTCCCTTGAAGCTCCGCTATGATCTGTTTGGGCTGAATTCGGAAGTACGTTGCTGGACTCGTAAGTCACTGAATTGTCTCTGCCGGCTTTAAAGGATGTATATAATGCATGAAATTTTTGCGAAGGCGTTTACATTTTTCATTGAAACTGATCCATTGACAAAGGAGAATAGTTTCGAGAAAATATACTAATATACTAACTATGAGGTTTACTCAATAGGATTAGTAAATTCATATTCACTCTTAAATACATTAGGTAATCTCAGTGAATTGTCACAATTAAATTTTATCCTTTTGTTGGATATTGCGATTTCATTATGAGATACTGTGTGAAGTCTAGTTCACGTCACCGGTGTACTTCACACTTCAAGAATTGCTCTGCTTTTCACTTTCTGGTGGGCAAAATTAGTATCTTGTTCAATTGCAAATATTTTGGCAGCATCTTCATTGTTTATTTAGTGGTTGATCATTATTTTTATTAAAGTAGTGAGTGAACATGCTGTTCTCTTCAAGCTCAGAACGTGGCCATATCAATAGGTGCACGGGCGGAGGAAGGGGGAGTTCAACAGGGCCGTTACCCTCTTAAAAAGGTTAAAACCAGACTCGTAGCGTACGTAATAAAAGATTTTATTGTGTAAATAAGTTCAATCTCTGATTGTATTCTTTTTTACCCTGACAATTTAAGGAATATTTATATGTCAGAGAACATGAAAAGATGCTCCCCAAGCTCACTACTCTCTGGTTTTCTTGTTAATGGTTGATGTTAAAATGAAATAATGTACTCTATCATAGTATTATTGTATCATTTATATTAGTAATTTATTTTTACGCAGAAATTTGAAAGAAAACTATGCAACATCCGACCTCATGAAATATGTTTATGGTTTTGTTAGATACTCTGAAACCCTGGAAAGAAATTTTGAAAATAATTATATTTTCGATTTTTTATTAAAAAATTCAAATATTGTATTGTGTTATTCCCCCTATTTTTCCACTTTCCTTACCGACTGACTTCTCGTGCTCAGTTCGTTACTGCTTATGACACAGTTGACCCCATTTGTCAGCAAGACTGAAAAGAATGAGGTCCCCCGCCATTAAATATTTGCAATGCACGTGATATGTTATGGAAACTTAACTCCTTTGGTATTTTTGTTACGTAAAGAACTGTTGTACTGTGTATATATTATTCTATACTATCACATTGCAGTATTCCCACGAGATTAATTTGTTTCTTGTTTTTGAGTAGTGTGCATACTACTTTGTGGGGCAACATTTTATATGGTTTTATTCATCAGCATTTTTGCTTGCTTTGTTTGCTTTGGGCTTAATTTTCGAAACTAGCTTGTGATCTAGGTCAAATTCAGTCGCAGTCTGGAGGAGAAATCTAGCGGCCAGCTGCTCTGATCGGTTGTTTTCCTTGGTTTCTCGGATCAACACTAGGCAAATGCCGTAGCAGTACCCTAACAAACGGGCCACGGACCGCGCGCGATCTTTCTTCGTGTTACATGTCCTATCCTCACCCCTTACACACACACATTTACACTAACATGCACTACACTACCACACATGCCGGGAGATCGGTCGGGGACTTAGAACATGTCCCGGCTGCGGCGGTGCCCCGCTGGTGGGAGATACCTGGTTAGGGAAAACCCCGCTAGTCGACGGTAGGTCGGCGCCGGATCTCGTCATCCAGTGGGGGAAGATCACCGCCATCTCCCGATGAAAAGCATGCACTACGCTTACGAGGTTAATCAATCAATCAATCAATCAGTCAGTCAGCCAACAGTATGTATACGTAAATTAGGTGATATAACGCGTATGATCTGCGTGACATAAAGTTTCTTGGCACCGCGGTGGCAGCAGCGCACGCGGCCCATCGGAAGGGCCGGCCGTTTCCCTGTCGCCCCGCGCCGTCTCCGCCCCGCCCCCGCCTCCGCCTCCGCCTCTACGGCCGCCGGAAGTCCGGTGCGCGCCGCACAATCGCCCGCGGGCGGCCGAGTGGACGGGGCGCGCGCCGCGGCCGCCCACGCTTTGTGCCATTGTGCTGCCCCCTTCGCCCTTCGCCCTTCGCTGGGCCCCCGTGAACGCGCGCAAAAGGAAGGAGACAGGGTGAATGAGCAGAGGGCAGAAGGCGATGAAAAGGAATAGGGTGAAAAAGACAAGAATTGGGTGGATCACGGAACCAGGTAAAAAAGTTAAAAATCGGGTGAAGCGTAGGAAAAAATGTTCGGATTTAAGGATATTCCATAGACCCCAAATTTAGGATATCATACCGGGAGCGGTAGCTCAGTGCATCAACTGATGTCACTGCAGCGCTTCTGACCGGGAGGTCCTAGGTTCGAGTCCTGACGTCGGCAGGATTTTCGACCCTAGCTCTTTTAGCTAGGTCGAATTCAGTCACTGCCTGGAGAATTCTAGCGGCCGGCTGCTCTGATCGGAAGTTTTCCGTGGTTGCTCCGATCAACACCAGGCGAATGCCGGAGCAGTACCCTAACAAATGGGCCACGGACCGCGCGCTATCTGTCCTTCCTCTTTCTTGTCCTATCCTCTCCCCTTACACACACACTTACACTAACATGCACTACACTACCATATATTCCCGGAGACCGGTCGGGAGCTTAGAGATTGTCTCGGCTGAGGCGGTGCCCCGCTGGTGGGAGAGTCCTGGTTAGGGGGAAACCCCCCTAGCCGACGGTTGGCCGGCGCCGGATCTCGCCATCCAGCGGGGGAAGATCACCGCCATCTCCCGGGAACAAACATGCACTACACTTACGGGACTAATGACCAACGTCGTTGACGTCCCCAGAAACACGAAAAAATTAATCAATCAATAGGATATCAAGGGAGAATATCGAGCGCCCAGGGGATTTTACTTATCCACGTTTATGGCGGGACATGAAGAGGCATCAGAATTACCCCCGCAGACAATACGACGTACAAGCGAGACATAGCGTTATAGTGATCCTCCGAAGGTGGGATAGCAAGTTCACGTCGCACGTTCAATTGCAAATTCACAAGGCAAAAGCTACACAAAATGGGGGACCCGTAATCCTTAGTCCTTAGTTTGCATCCTTAGCATTTGCCCTGGACTAAAACCGATAGGATTCAGTCTGAAAGAGCAAGAAAGGCAAAAGTTGTTTGCGATATTTGGAACAGATTGGGAAGCATATCTTTAAAAAAAATAATCCGCTTTAAAATATTGACATAATGTGTCAAATCCAATTACTAAAGCTCTTATGTTAAATGTAGCTTCTATGTTAATCCTGGGTTAAATGAGAAACATTCTGTATTATTAACATCTTTTCATATTATTTTGAATTAGACTGATTTTTCATTTTCAATCAAATAAAATTGTTGTTTATTTGCGTGCTGGTAATTGTTTCAACATTATGGTATATTTAACAAAATTTTATTTAAAAATTAAGCTTTAAATAATTGTAAGAATTTTGAAAGTATTTGTTTGTTTATAAAAAATGTCGTAAACCATTACATCATAACAAATATTTTAAGCGCACATTTGACGCTCAAAGTCAAATTAAGTACAGACGATATGTACTATAATTACGTGGACGTGAAGGGCATTGGAAGACGTTTCGAGAAAACCTTCATGATCAATTAAATCGTTTGTTTCTGTATTCCAATTCAGTTCTGTTTCTGGATGACATCTGTATTAAAATAAATTTTGCTCGTTTTCAAATAAAACAATGCTTAAAACATACGTTTTCCTCTGTAGTTACAATTTTTTGGCAAATAAAATTCGTCTTGCCTTGTCTTGCAATTGGCAATGTTCACAAAGATAAGTGGTTTTCCACATTCAATCAAATGCCTGATCCTACGTTGACGTAGTGTAGTATACGCGCTAACATCATGCATTATTTTTCGAACTAATACTAAACCAGACTACGAGCTTTTCCCCAACATGCATTCGATTGATTGATTGATTTTTTGCCATTCCGGGCACGTTAACTACTATGGTCATTAGTCCCGTAAATGTAGTGCGTGTTTTTGCTCGGGAGGTGGCGGTGGTCTTCTCCCGCTGGATGGCCAGATCCGGCACTGACCTAGCGTCGGCTAACAGGGTTTCCCCTAACCAGGTATCTCCCAACAGCGGGGCACCGCCCCAGCCGGGACAAGCTCTAAGTCCCCGACCGGTCTCCCGGCATGTGTGGTGGTGTAGTGCATGTTAATGTAAGTGTGTGTCTAAGGGAAAAGGATAGGACAAGGAAGAGTAAGGAAGGATCGCGCGCGGTTCGTGGCCCGTTTGTTAGGGTACTGCTCCGGCATTCGCCTGATGCTGATCGGAGAAACCACGAAAAACTACCGATGAGAACAGCTGGCCGCTAAAATTCTCCTCCAGACAGCGACTGAATTTATCCTAGGTGAAAAGCTAGTGTCGAGAATCCTGCCGCTGTCAGGAATCGAACCTAGGGCCTCCCGGTCAGAGGCGCTGCAGTGACATCAGTTGATGCCCTGAACCACCGCTCCCGATAACACGCGTTCGAAAGGTACAAAAGAGTGCTACATACTTCGTGACGCCATCTGTGGGACGAAGTTGGTGGCGAAGGCACTGCAGTTACTCTAGCGATGGCATGAGGTAATGGTGGTGGTTTCAGGGGAGGAAACTGGGAGCACTGTGGAGTCGGAAAAGCCTCTTGAAAAATTCCTTCCCTGTAACAAAAATTTTTACATTTTTATTCACAGCTTGCGCTGAGCTGAAGCAGGAAGCGTGGAATCGCGGTGAAGGAAAAGGAGAAATAAAGAGAAAGACAGAGACTGAAAGGGTTGAAAGTGAGAAAGGGGGTGTAATTTTAAATGATTATATCCAGTAAGACTTGACGGCATATAAAGTAAGCGGGACTCAGAAGACATAAATAGGGAGTATTGACAGTATTTGAAAAGAGACGTGACATGAGAAGATGTTTTATTAAATATAAGATAGTAAGAAGTAGAAAGAACAGTAAAAGAAAATATTTAATTGGGTAGTGTTAGGTGAGAAATTTAAAAGGACAGAGAAGAGAGATGTAAGTAGTGGAAGGGGATTAAATGGAAATATGAATGAAACGTTTTGAAGAGGTAGAGAACGATATAGGAGTGGAGTGCAATATCAGCAAGAATTGCATACATCAGTGAGATGTACTGCACACATGGAATAATAATTCTCACAAAAGAAACGGCATTAATACCTTTGTTCGTCCGTGCTCCTGGAGCGATTCCATTGATACTCCTCTGCTCTCATCGGCGATCCTTGTGCTTTCATTATTTAAAACCTCGGCATTATGAATTGTACATTCATTTCGGAGAAATGTGTCATTAACGCCAGCGACACGCCGAATTAAAATCACAAACAACTCCAGACATTTCTCTGTAGTAATTCTCCGTTTTTAATATCTGCTTTCCCCCTTTGTTGCAGGTATGTAATATGCGGCTTTATCTGCTCCACGCAAAATGTAAGTAAGGGAGTGTTTTTAAAATCCGTTGCAGGCGGGCATACATTTGGTTTGGATTTCATAATTTCATTCTGAAATCATTCTGAAAATTCATGAAAAATACCATTATTCATCATTTTATTTTTTATAACCTTAATAATTAGTAGTATATTTTTACAACATCAAAAAACTGAACTAATATTTATTTTTAAAAACACGTACCTGTTTTCAATCTTTAAAATATTTTGAGCAAAAAACTATAATTTAATAATTATTCCCCAGGTACCGGAAAGCCGTTCCAACGCGTTCGGCCAGAATTCAAGCCATATGTATCTATATCTATATCTATATCTATCTATCTATCTATCTATTTCTCTCTCTCTCTCTCTCTCTCTCTCTCTCTCTCTCTCTCTATATATATATATATATATATATATATATATATATATATATATATATATATATATAACTTAACTGAATTTCTAACGTATCATTCATCGTCATCACTTGAAAGAGTAAGTCTTCAACAACGAATTCTTCATTGGACAGTGTTTGGATCAGGTAGTGTTTTTGTTTTGTGCAGGCATTCATCCATGGGAAATGTGATCATAAACTGAGTGGTGAACTGGTGGAATAAGGTCTTTCAGCCTTTGAAAATTTTTATACTTTTTGCTTTTTAGTTCACAACTTCCAGGTACGATTTTTCGAGGTTTTCTGCAGAAGGTCTACTAAGTCCCATTTTTAAAATGGTAACCTTCCTATAGATAGTTCTTTATTTAGTGCATCATTAACAAACATCAGAGAAGGATTTATTATTTTTAATATGAATCCACTGTTTTTTTCCGCCTAGATATGGAGTGCATCTTTTGTAATCACGAAATTCCACCCTTCTGGACCATTTGTAATATCATTTATTTTTTAATTGATTTTGCAGATAGAAATTTCACTGATAAAAATCATCAGCAGTAATTTCATCACCAGAGAATTTTCTTGAAGTCCATCTAATCACTTCCATTCATTGATAGGGAAGGTACTGGATAAGTTTTCTACACTTTCTGATTAAACTAAAATCTTGAACACAGTCCATATATGTGTGCCCTGGCTCTAGAAATATATGATCTATAATTTTAAATTTGTAAATATTTTATTACCATACTAAATTTAATTATTGTTTAAGTCATGACCTTCACAACAATATATGTATGAAATTACATGACGTGTTGTGTTGCTAAGACTTCCAAGTATCTTTTTAAACAAGATACAACGTAATTTGCTTTTTGCTAATTGATGCTCTTTTATGTGTAATCCCCCCTCCAAACAAACATTGTGCCACTGTTGCCAATAATCTGGCACACTTGCCTGTTGGATTCTGAACACTGCCACCAACGTTCTGAAATTACAAAATTTAGATGGCAGCAGAAATAGGAGCCTTCCAAAGACCACAGATGGCAGCAGAATGTATCGCGGATAATAGTGAAGAATTTTCTCAAGAGAGATACGATATTCATGTAATTGATCATTAACTCGACTTTCGAAGAAAATGACTTATCTGGTTTTTGTTCTGAGCGCCTCGAATAATTCTAGATAAGGAAAATCTACGGAAAACAAGCAAGTAAAAACTTTAAGCTGACAAGCACATTAAATTCTATATATTGAATTTCAAACACTAATTTCGAAAGAAAACGAAATGTGTTTAGCATATTTCCCCTGACAATTGTAGCAATTTTGTAAATAAAGTAGAAATACAATGACTAATAGCCTCTATGTTGAGTTCAATGTGCGTTCGTCCAATGAACAATGATTTCAGTTTTCTCTGTAAATTGCTGTAAATTTACGTTCCGATAATTTATCATAAAACAGTGAGTAATATCCGTTAAATAGTTGAATATCCGTAACATTGTAAACCAAATTGTTAGATTAATTGTGTTTTCAAAGCACTCCGTGCAACAAAACACCTGAGCTTTTCAAAGAGAATATGAAATAGCTCAATTTCCCTTACATATTCTCTAATGGGGATTAACTCTATTGATTTGTATTTGTTTAATATATGCATGTATTTGGCATCGATTGTCGAAATTTGTCTGCTAGCTAACGGTGACCCACATTCCTAGGTGTAATTTTTAGTTCCCAAGCTTCGGGAGAGAGAGACATGTGATGAACATAAAGTATTTCCTTCACCATAACTAGCTAACTCCGCCTGCCTGACCTTTCCTTCGTCACACTAACATAAACTGAGACTATTCTAAAGGAATGCCACAATGTTATTTTTGCATCGATCGGGAATCAAACCCTGTACCACAGCATGGAAAGCTACTACACTTTCCATAAGCCATGCTATAATCTGTTTGTGCAGTACATATATTTCAAAGTAATTTGCTGGATTTCCCTTCCTTATATATTCCCTTCATTATATATACACTCGCGCTCCCGAGGTTGTAAGTAACTTGCATATATGATCTCTTTTAGCCACTTGTAAGGTAACTATTTTCAAGCTTAAGTTTTACAGATTTAATCAAGTAGACGTACAGATATAAACGAAGTTTAAATGTTACGAAGCCAATAGGCTAAGATATAACGTTGTGCTATGAAATTACGTATTATGTGCTCGTCAGTAATTCTACTCGCGCTCCCGAGGTCGTAAGTAACTTGCATATACGATCTCTTTTAGCCACTTGTAAGGTAACTATTTCCAAGCCGGTTAGTCTCCGAGAGAGTGAAGTGGCGTGTGGCCTGCACTGGTACTCCGTGGGCGAGGCATTCGTTGGGAGGCGTTCGATTCGATCCGCTGCGAAGTGCAGGGCGGCTCGGCGCCCGCTCGTCCGTGGCAAAGTAGCCGCGGAGCTAGGCGCGCCGACGCCGCCCGCCCCCGCCCCCGCCCCCGCCCCCGCCTCGACCCCTTCCGTCCTCCTTCATTACGGCACCTCCGCCCCCGCATCCGCCCCCCCTGCTCCCCTACGCCCCCCCCCCGCCGCGCCCCTCATCGGCACCGAGGCCTTTTTAATCATTTTTCACCCGCCATCAGGCGCTCTGCAACCCCTTTGTCCTTCGTAGGTACAGCCGGTGCCAAAGTTTGCACCACTAATCAAAGGGAACGTCCGAAATATGCCGGAGCGGCCCGCGCCGCCCCCGCCGCCGCCGCCGTCGCCTGCCTGGCGGCGCTTCTTTTAAAGGGGAACCGCATTCTCCTTCAGCGGCTGACGCGCAGCGCGGAGCAAAATCCGCTCCACGTTCCATAAGCACTGCGAACTTTATGCGAAAATTTGCCCTCACATCACTTATCGTTACACACCTTAATACTTAGTACTGAAAATGTAGTTCTTTACATCAGAGTCAGTAGTGCAGTAATGCGTTGAGTATACTCCTTCTCTTAAGAAATTCAGTCCAAGTACAAACGTGCAAAATTTCGATAACAGAATTTTCAGAGAACTCAGACTTGTGGTTTACTTTCTGAAGTTTTTTAAACCGTGATTTATCAATATTTAAGCGGACGGCCCAAACACATCTCTCACTTTTTCTTGTTCCTCATTTCTTTCTATCTTGTCGGTGAAGAAATAGTTTAATTATTTTTTACATTGTAGACATTTGTAGGCCTTGAAATAAATTTCAGTTGAAATTTGAGTTGATTGAATAAGAAATATAATTAATAGCCTAATAACTCTTATTTAGTTATGACAGTGTTAAACGAATTGGAATCAAACTCTTATCGTGTTCGCAGATATATGTTAATGTTTTCCGAAAAAACAGTGCTTCTTCGTCACGTGTGTCTATCTAGTTCTCTATGTATAGCACTCAATACACAATTCAGTAAGAGCAATAATGGAGATCCACATCACGTACTCCCCACTCACAAATATCTCCTAATCCACGCTTCAGCTAGATGTAATGGCCAGCAAAACGTGCTCGCATGGGGAACAATTGCAGCAGAACAGGTAAATGAAATCTCCATTGTCTGCGGACGTCGCACGTCTCAGCTGCGCAGCGCCCGGAATCGCGCTGGGGCACGCCCCGCCGCCGCCGCCCCGCCCCCGCCCCGCCCCCGCCTCGCCACCGCCCCGCGGCCGCAGCGCCTGCCGTCGCCAGGCGACGCCGCCTCGGACGCACTTACCCCCCTCCGCCCCCCTCGGATACCAACCCCCCACCCCACCCAACAGCTCCGCAACCGCTGCCTCATACGTCTCCTCATCTGCCCCATTGGCGGATCCACGGAGTGGGGATATGCCCCCTTCAAAGGCCTAGAGAAAAACGTTTGTTATTTGTTTATTTGCCAACATTTATTAAATATTTAGGGTATACGAGCGGAGACTGGGTTATGCGCTGTGCGATCATCATTTGTCTGTCACCGCAGAGACGTAATACAAGTTAGTGAACTAAACCATGAAAGTGCTTTCTTATAGAATGGCAACGGTAATTATTGTTAGTTGTTTATAGTGAACGCGAGGGCCAAAGGCCCGAGCCTCGCCGTGACTTGGATCCGGGCGAACGAAGCGAGAAAAACTTGCCTTTGAAAGTAATTTGGCATCACAATGTTGCGGGAACAAAGTGTATGCAAATATGGGGTATGGGCGAGTATGGGCTCCATCTATTCCTGTTTCTTATTTCTTCCGCTTAGGTTGGCAGTATGATTACTACTTGTGGTGGGAATGACGTCAGTGAACAGACGCACTTCGCACTCAGCTCATAACTAAGTCTACGCTAGTATTCACAATATTCATCTTAGAATTATGTAATTATTTAAAAAATAATATTGTATTGACTGTCTGTATTGGCACAACAGCCTGTGACGCGACCAAGTCCTACCAGCGGCGTCCCGACCTTGCCGATATGGGTTCGGGTACGTGTGGTTAGCACATATAAATCCCTTAGCCGTATTCTGATATTCTTATCCTAAGAAGTGAACTTTCTGATCGTCCCACAGCAACAGATACGGGTACACTGCAAGGATAGCGCATACTATAATCTGACCTGACCGGGAATCAAACCCGGGATCGCGTCATGGAAAGCGAGCACGAAGACCAGTGAGCTATTCTGAGGAGGTAATCCTGTGTAGTCATATGTAAATTTAAAAAATATACAATATAATATCAAATGTTAATTATTTAACAAAAATTTATGATGACCTCTCCCCAAAAAATGATGGGCTGGATACGTGCACGTGTGTTTAAATAAAGGGATTATTATTGCATATTCACATTAAGCGATTCAATGAGCTCAGAAAGAAATGCAATCAGAAAGACGAGTTGAAGTCGAGCAAGTGAATGTGGACTTCTTCATCCCACTACTTAATAAATTCAGACTGAGTTTAAATAATCTTTTAGCGTTGGCTTTAAAACATTCATTGTACGTATAAAACTGCTTTATAGAAAGAGTATTTGAGTCTTAGAGTTTGCGTTCATTCGTAATATTATTTTTCGTCTATTAATATAGCTGGGCAAAATGTAGAAGAGAAAATTAATTACATTTCAATTAAAAGAGTTATAGAAAGATATCAATTGACAGAGAACTATAGAACCAAATTTCCTTTCAGAATGTTTTCATTAAATGAATTGAAAAGGAAAGAGAAAGCGCTTTGTTTTAACAACTGAAATAGAGCAAACAGTGAGATATTGTCAAGCATTCTACAATTTGTTTCTTGCTGAAAAGTTCATTTATAAGCTTTTATCAGTTGTAAAGACATGACAGAAACATAGTACCACGTCATGATATAATGAAAAGAATTGAGGAAACGAATAACTGAATAACTTCATTTATAACATGTAAGATAGGACAAAAAATCCTGGGAAGTACTGAAATGTATGCAAAATTATACAAGGTTTGCGTGTAAAGAATTTGCATTTACGTAAGGATAACAAAGACTTTGAATAGTAGAATGGAATATTTTGTAAGAAAAAGCTAATTCGTACGTCTCCATAACTAGTTATTGTAATACTGGCTTTACTTATGAAAGCTGAAAACCTCGCAAAATATATGAATGACCATGCGACCAAATATATTTTTCTACACTTTTACTAACTGTTCTCAATGTAAAAAAATATTTCTTATACAGGCAAAACATTAATTATCTACGTAGTTTCTTGAAATAATATTTTTGAAACATATTTTACAACTATTCAATTCATTCAAGTTTATTGTTCATTGATCTTTGATTATTTTTGTATTTAAATTTTATGAAAATATTACTAACATGAATATAAAACTATAAATTTTCTTAATGTTCTCAAAATATTTTTGTGCTTCACCTCTTTTATTTCACCACACCAGAAATTATCAATAAACACAATTGCTTTGGTTTTTTAACAAGATAAATGTTTTTGAGGGGCAATTATCGAGGAGTAAAGTATGTATATTATTGTTATTCTGCATTATTATTAATTTAAAAAAGTTTTATTTTCAATTCATCGGCATTGGTTAGAATAAATTTTAATATTCATCAACAAATCAGAATATTATCAAACGAAAACAAAATATTTTTATTTTAATTTTAGGTATGCTTTTGAATATTTTTTGGAAATATTCTTCTTGATATGGACTGATATGGAACCACTTTCCGAAAACTTGATCATATTCTATATTTTTCATGATGAATAAAATTGCAGTATTTTAATATAGTTTGCGATTGGCTTAGCTAATATCGGATATGAAAATTTGCTACAAGTCTAATATCCGCGTCTTGACGAACTGAGCACTTCTGGACTATCGGAGAGTTATGATAAATTCCACAATTTTCTTTTGGTTCATAAGAAGCCCTTATTTTGTCTTCTCAGAAAACTTTCCAAGTGCGGGAGATCACAGACAATAATTTATTCAACTACTAGAGTCATGGGAGGCCAATGTGTGGGTCTCTATAGAGTAAATGAAAATATGGATAATGGCAATAATGAGGTGAATAATACAATGTTGCAGAAATAGTGTAATGAGATGGAGGGCCAACGGAAGAGCCTCCATAAAAACTGCCAAGATCCTGCGTTGTCAACCACAAATTCCACAAGGATTGACAGGGGATTTAATCATCGGTGGAAGGCCTAGGCGCTAGCGATTACGCTAAGAGCCCCCCTTGAAGTTCTCGGGAATATGATTCTGCTAATGTTGCGATGGCGTCCATGGGTTTTGAACCAACTTATATCATGCATTTTTTAACTGACGTAATTCTTAATATAACCTTCATTTAAAAATTCAAAATTCTTATTAAACTGTTAATAGCTGTTGTTTGAATGCATAAACTTCTTCCTTCTTCTTCTTCTTCTTCTTGATTTTCTTCTTCGGCATTTTCTCCTTAGGAGCTTGGCGTTTTCACCCTCCGCAACTCTCGGTCCTCCCAGCCTCCTAGTTTGAGGCCTCTATTCTCCATAGCTTTGTTAATGCATTTTCCCATTCTAGAACAGGTCTTCCTCATATTCTCCTCTGAGGTCGTTGACACTTTAAGATCTTGTGTGGCCGTCTGTTTCCCAACATTCTCTGAACATCTCTATACCATTGTAGTGCTCTATTTTCCCAATGCATAATCTGTCAAACGTAAATATTCACATGCCTTCAATGTGTAAATCAGGTCTCAAAGAACGCCCACGAGCTAAAGACCTGTGATCACATAACAGTGGTCACCATTCCTCAATGCCGCGCTCGCCCTGGTCCAAAAGGGCTCCTTCTTTCACGCACAGTGAAGGTCGTTGGCAGTGGGAGTCGGTCCGCGGAATGTGATTTCCAGTGCCGCCCGGTGTCTGGGGCGGGGGCGGGGGGAATGCGGTAGGAGAGGCGGGCGCGGGGATTGGCCGGGCTGTGCGGAAGTGGAAGCGGCCGTGACACCTCGCTGCCGCGCTGAGTGTGTTTCCGTGTCCGACGGCGCGATCCGATGCGTTTTTGTTTCCACTGACCGCCGAACCGGCAGAGTTGGCCGAGCGAGCGAGCGGGTGGCCTAGCGGGCGAGCCAGTGGGTGGGAACGCGGACGAGTGGGCGGGCGGCCGAGGCAGCAGGTGGATGAGGGAACGGGTGGCCAAAGGGGTGGTGAAACGGGCGAGACGAGGATTGCTCGCGCGAACGAAAGGGGGATGAGCATCCTACCAGGCAAGTGGGCGGGCAAGCGGGAGGGCGGGAAGGAAGGCATGCGGGCTGGTGAGAGGGTTGGTGAAGGGTGCGTCAGTAAGTGGAATGGCGGGCGAACGAGAGGGCGGGCGAACGGGAGGGAGGGCGAACGAGAGCGTGGGCGAAGTAGAGGGCGGGCGAAGGAGAGGGCGGGCGAAGGAGAGGGCGGGCGAAGGAGAGGGCGGGCGAAGGAGAGGGCGGGCGAAGGAGAGGGCGGGCGAAGGAGAGGGCGGGCGAACGAGAGGGTGGTCAAACGGAATAGAGGGCAGAGTGTGCGGAAGGGTGAGCTAGTGAGAGTGTGGGCGAGTGGGAAGGTGGGCGAATGGGAGGGCGGGTGAGTGGAAGGGTGGGCGAGTGGGAGGGTGGGCAAGTGGGAGAGTGGACGTGTGGAAGGGTGGGCGAGTGGGAGGGTGGGCGATCGGGAGGGTGGGCGAGTGGGAGGGTGGGCGAGCGAGAGGGTAGGAGAGTGGGTGGACGAGCGGTGGGCGAGCGAGCTGATACGCGAGCAAGTGAACTGGCGCTGGGGACAGATGTCTGGGCTGCCGCCCAAACAACAGCTGGGTGCGGACGGACGATCAGGTCGATTCAGTCTAATGGGGTCTGAATGCCTCCGAAAGCGTTAATAGAAATCATTGGGCGGTTGGAATCGCTTAAGAGAAGTACTTTCCCACTTCGCTGAAGACAAAACAGGTCCTGAAGTTCTTTATGCATCAGTTTCTGGCCTGTAGAGTGACTCAAATAAAAACTTTAATTTTGGAATTGTGGTTCCACAACAAATTCAGTACTACTGTGTAGAGACAGAAAATGCTTACATGAGTTTATGTACTCTATGGAAACTCTGTTGATCCCCAATCAGCATTTTCCAAAATAACAAACTCTTTCCGTCACATGCTTGACAGAACAACATGTATTCATTGTTTACATATGTCAACAAACATGAGAAAGTGTAATTATGAAGTATTCTGACATGTGTTTTAGTGAATGAGGCGTGTGGAGCGAGTAGTGTCAATATAAAGAGTAATGCGTGTTAACTGCACTTTTGAAAACATTCTATAATGTTGAAAATAACTTTCGTAAGATCGTGCATTTTCATCCAAACATTATAGAATTTTAATTAAATAAGGAATAGTAGAGAAGTCCTAAATGTATTATTTTAATTTTAAAAAAATGTTTCGTTTTCGGATGGGGTAATGAGGAAGGAGTGAATGTAACTTTCTGCGATACCGTTGTAAAAATGTCACCTTCATATTTCGTGTAATCATACGTTTGGAAGAAAATTGTTAATGTTATGATCATTTGACTTTTGCTTTGAAAATAATATAGATACAGTAATATAAAATTGCAATGGTTCAAACTTTTTCCGCGACTTCTTATAATTACAATATATAAGACAAAGAACTTTTCCTTAGTTGAATCTGTTCTATAAATAAAGATCTTGAAATAAGCTCATACACAATTTTTTAAAAATATGAGTAGTTTTCGCATAATATTGTGTAATATTGTGTTCGCATAAAATCTGTTCAGTAAAATTCCTCTTCAAAACACGTCATATATTTCTTAAGATTCGTTTTAGAGTTTGTGCTTGCGATTTGCAATTTATAAAAAAATACATTTTCTCGAAAAGTGTTACAAATTTTTGATGCTTTTTTTCTATGAATAAAACAGGGAATGATTACATTAATGGAGCAGGTCTAATTTTCGTTTAATTATCTGAATTTGTGAAAATTGCGAGTTGGAAAGAATGGGAGAGATAATTAGATTTTTAATCGGCGTTCAAGTGACTGTCTGGTGTAGCGGTAAAACGCAAGGCGAGTTAACTCATGAACCTGAGTTCGAGTCTTGTCGCGGAAAAAATGCTTGTTAGAAACATTTACCGTCTCATGTAGCATTATAATATTGCGCAGTTATAAACAATAACGAGAAAGTATGTGCTGCTGTATCTCTACTAGTTTTATTTATTT